>CAEGAF010153209.1:0-15215 GCA_903067075.1 Micropoecilia bifurca
AAATCTCATCTCCCCTTGCATGGGGTTAAAGCAAAGCCTTTTTCTTTTGTTTTTTATTGTGTTTTAGCTGGGTGTGCATGTTAAAATCCTAAAAACTTAATATAAAAACCAAATTTCTTCACCCCCCCCCCCCCCCGCCCCCCCGAGCATTTGGCTGCAAGAGTCAAGCTCCACTTCAGACGTGTGTCTGTTGAGCTGAAGTGCTTCTATAGCCAGTCTATCAGTAATGTATGATGTGTTAGAGCACGAAGGATCTGCCACTTCTTCAGTCTTCCATTCATATACTTAAAAATCCTCTCACATCCATATCTTCTTTAGCTGTTTTTATATTTCTGAAGAGATTAGTGGGGTTAAGAGAAAGTATCCATGCAGGATAGATGAGAAAATCCTCTGCGCATTGTAGGGATTTGATATGAAAGCAAAAAGCATTAGTTTGCTGGTGGGAAAACATCTAAGCCATAAAGAATGTTTAAGAAAACATTAAAGCCGTTTGTGTTCCACATAAACACAAATGAAAATATGGGAGGCATTAGATTCCCTTTTATTTAATGCAATTTTAATTAAAATTAATAGCACTTCTAAATCCTTCTCTTTGTATTAATTGCCACAAATTCAAGCTGGACTCTTAGGATAAAATCAGGATGCGAGTTTGGAAAACATCCATTCAGACTCCACAGGGCCTGCAGACTAAAGGATGAATAATCAATGCAACACTGGAAACAGACTCCATTAGGGGTTTATAGAGACCTTGTAACACAAGATCATGCAGCAGTATGATATTTCTCAAAGTGAAGCCTGTCTTGCAAAACCCTGCTGTCAGGATGACTTTCTCTTAATAAAAGTGTGCATTTTAATTAAGAATCTCAGTATAAAAGTTTGCGCTGTATCCTTTTAGAGGCTCGTATATAAGAGTTAAAAAACTGGAATCAATTACTTCAGTCCTGTCAAGAGGAACGGTTCCAAATTCTAACAACCTGTTGCAAGAAGCTTTATGAAGGAAACCCAAAACATTTGACCCCAGTCATAAAAATACAGAACATTTATAAACCTAACTATTAATTTGATTCTATCCATTTGTATTTTGTTGAACAAGTTGCCAAATTTCCCTGTATCCAGCATGGAAAATGTGTGTTTTTCTGAACGCTTTGAACCGCATCTTATTTTGTTGAAATTATTGACATTTAGAAATGTCACGGCTCCATTTAAGAGATCGTGAGCATTTACTTAGCAGTATAATCTCACTGTGCTGTTCAGTGGTAGGTTTCTTGTTGTTACCTCGTACGTCGCCAGTCGGTCCAGGTAGCAGAGCAGTTTCAGTCGACTACGACACAGCTCCTTCTGCTCCAGGGTCAACCTGAATATAAAAAAAATAACCAAAAGGCATGTCAGTAAAATCCAGACACTTAATTAAAGACCTCAACTCTGACACAAGGTCTTGGCCAGTAATGTTACCCACAGTGAGACTGGATGTCTGCCTTAGTCTGTTCACCGCAATAAGACACAAATTAACTGGAAATTGACTCGTCTGAGGACACCCACAGGGACATATTGAACTTTTGACTAGACTGCCCTCCAAACTAATCATTTTCTAAGCCAGCTAAATCAACTTCCTTTGACCACAAAAACCTATTCGGCCATTTATAGGATTCCGTCAATGAGGTGAGTGATTATCCTACAAGAATCAAATCAATGTCCAATATCATTTAATCACAGCTATAAATAAAGTGAATGACTACAAACATTAAAGATCCAGGCAATCTCTGTGAAAGATCTGGTCTGCCCCTTGAAAATCAGTCTCGGATCAACAAGCACTGGACCTGACCTCTCATCCTTCATTTTAATCCTTAATCCCTAATTACCGAGGGTGATATCAAGTTTTATCGCGGTGTCTCTGCAAAGACTAACAAAGATTAACACTGGCTCAAAACATCCTCTGGCACATCAAAGAGTGCTGGCTTGGAGCTCTCACTACTGGTAATTACTTAGCTCTGTTTTCTCAGAGCGATGTTAAGAAAAAAAAATGGAGTGAGGAGATGAATGGCAAAAGGGTCAGGAAGAGGGATGAGGAGAGATGTAGAAAAAATATATTTACCCCCTCTGCTGTTCTCTTGAGGATGTGACTGATCATTGCTCGAAACAATAAAAGAAATACAGAGAACTTCTGACAGTGAGCAAATAGCTCATATTGTGGGAGGTTTCTACATTTTGGTGACAAATTGCCACCTGTATCACTGCAGAAGAGCCTGAACGTTCAGATTGAGTCCACCTCCCATTTAATCTATACTATTAAAATTAAAACATGCTCAGAAAGTTGCTTTATTTTAATTATTTAAGTACGACACATTCATTAACAGGATACCTCATGCATCTATTTTTGCTAATTTGATGATTATGGCTATTAGCTAATGAAGACCCAACAAGTAGAATATCACATAAGCCCAAAAAATAAAAGGCCTTTAAAACAACTAACTGTACAGCAAGTCCATGTACTGTATATCAGTGGTTCCCAACCCCCGGTCCGTGGACCGGTACCGGTACGTGGACCAATGGGTACTGGGCCGCGCAAGAAATAATTTAATATTTCCGTTTTATGTATTATTTGAGTCTGAGGGATCTTTTATTTTGAAAATCCTTTAACCGGATTCTCTCGGTTTCTTGCGTGCCAACACTGAGCCACAAGCAACAAAATGAGTAAGAAACAGATCAGATGTCTTTGGAAAGTTTCTTTGCAAAGGGAAAAAGCCCAGAGGAAAGACAAGAGAATGTATTTATCCCGGACCAGTAGGTGAGTCTCACATTACAAGCCGCTCTGCGTAACATGTGGCGACCGGCTGCTAATGAGGCAATGAAGCTTCAAACTGCTTCGCCATGTAGAGACCGAGCAGGTTGTGCATATAAGCAACACTTCGGGTGTCATTGTCTCTCATCACTCCCAGATGGAATCGTCTTGTTGCAGAGAAACAAGCTCATGGCTCCCATTAGTCATTATCGTGAGATAAAATTTTCATGAAAAAGTAAAATGTTAGTTTTTTGGCGCATCTGTATCTTATTTTGAAGGAATATGTTAACGTTACCATAGCGACCAGAGTCAGAGCGCGTTTGGGCAGTGGTTGAGAGGAGATGATTACAACTTGTGAGTCTTAAGTCTGGTTTAGACGGCAAGATTTAACAATGTCGGCCGATTCTCCAAACCTCTGTGACCACAGAGCTGATAGAAGTACATCAGGTTCTATCGGTTCGTGTTCAGTCACAAGGTAGGAGCAACACAAACCGATTCCAGTCACGAACTTCGCGATTCCAGAAGAAAGTCTACAAAACCCCCAACATAGCGGGAATTTAGAATAACCAAACACGGACAATGTAGAATCAATAGTGATAGTTTGTGGAGTCATTTTAAAAGATTAAGGATGCAACACAAAAAGGCGGTGGATGAAAGAGACAGGAGCAGCTGCTCTATCTGATGCACTATGATTTGGAGGTGACTATGTTTTTTCATAGTTAACATTTTTAACTGAATAATCATAAACATAATAATGACCTTTACATATAATAAACATTTCCACATATCATCTCCAATATCCACCGGACTCTCAGTTGCTGATATGTCAGTTGTTTGGGATTTCCCTCTGTTCTTACGTCACCGCGCTTTCTGATTGGCTACCCGTCACATTCAACAGGTTGTATTCTCATTCCCAGTCAGGGAAAACCCCACAGGCTGCGATAAAAGGGCCAAGACAACCCAAATGTGGTATATTCAGGATTTAGCGGGAGCACCAACATTCACGCCATTCCACCCCACTACCCCCCGGTCTGCAGCAAAATTTTCCAAGTCTTGATCGGTCCGCGGTAATAAAAAGGTTGGGGACCACTACTGTAGATGATCTCAGTTGGTTGATGCTACAAGCCATTAGCTGTGAAGCAGGAACCCCTGGTTACTTAAGATCAGGACTTGACTATTCTGATGTTGTTTGGTGTAGTTTTGTGGTGCTAGAGACAGGCACCACAAAATGTATTCTTTGAAAATGAGACCATATTTTCAAAGCTGGTCAGCAGAAGGAAGCAAAATTTGTTTGGCAGCTCGACTGACTGAACTCTATAAGAGCACAGTGAACCGGCACGACTTTACAAATCATCACTGAGTGTGGAAACTTCACACTAGTCCTTAAGCAACTTAGATCCTGTGTCTCTACACTCTTCCTCTGCAGACTGCAGAAGAGACACAGGATCTGAGTGATTTCCAAATAAAAAGTAAAATTGACCTTCATCTGAAAAGAGGACCAGTATAAATAGTAAAACCGGTGTTATTTTACTTCAATTGCACTTTTCACTCATACTTAGCTTCCCATTTCTATGTTTCTTTGGAAATATCCTTTTCTCTTAACCTCCCTGTGGCGGGTGGTAATGACTGTCTGCTGGACAACTCTTAAGCCTGCAGTCCTCTCCATTATTGCATAGGCCATTGCATGGTCATAACATGAAAGTTCTGAATTTATTGTTTTTTCTCATCAAGTGTCAATATTCAAACTTTCAGAAAAAAAAATCATGGATTTTCATTGGCTGAAAGCTACAATCAAAATGCACAAAAATGACAGGATTATTGTCTGAATGAAGTTTCTAGTTGCAATTCTGCAATGTTGTTCAACTAAGAGGCAGTATAAACAACAAGGTTCTGCAGTTCAGTGAATACAATAAAGGGAAACCTGGTAATTCACTGCAGATGGTAGGAGAAGATCTGCGCCTTTAAAAAGGTTTATAGTCTATTTTTCTGAATTGTTCTTGTGAAAAAACTGAACAAATCAAATCTGTGACATCTGAAACTGTAATTCAAGCTGTCTGTCGCGAAACTGTGTGTATGAGTGTGTTTATATGAAGTACACAGCCTGCATTCAACTAGTCTTGCACAGACAAACAAACATAGCCCAACACTGCAGAAAGGAGGAAATTAGACTCCTAGCTGAAGCGTAAATCTGATCTACGAAGAACACAAACACCTTGCAGCAGACCAGATTCCTTTATCTTCACCCATGTCCGGCAATTTCTCATTTCTCTGTATATGATGTGAATGTTAAATTCTTCTCCAAACACGTTGTACAGATTCTACTAAAAGGATTCTACTAAAAGAGTGGGTTTCGTTTAATCAGTACGCTCAATATCCATCGAGACTTTTAAAACGTCCATCTGTGTTTTCTTGCCAAAGATTGCAGAGGTTTAGGAATAATGACATTTTATTTCACAGTTTGGACACGTGGCAGGATCAAAGATGCATTCTGTCTGATGGTCTACGGTTTGATGCACAAGGCGCCCCGACTTACTCAAGAGCAGATGTGATCGATACCAAGCCATTTCTGTAATGGTTGTGTAGTTAAAAAGAAATTAAGAGAATTCTTATGTGACTCACAGGCCTCAGCCACAGGCCTGCCGTCAACAAGGCTGGTTCCATTAGGGGCGCGCACAAACACACACAAACACATTTTGGGGACACATGTCAGCTCCCTAGGAGACATGACGACTCAAAGACAGATAAGAGAGAAAAATATCCATGTTTTAGTAAATTCACTAACGACTCGATGCAATGGCCTATTTTATGGTTTTAAATGATCGATTTTATTTTTTTTACACCCTCCTAAAACCCTGCGCTCATCTTCCATCTTTTATTTATCGGCACGACTACAAGTCTCCATTAAAGCTCCGGTTTATTACATATACGATGAGTCACACAGATAATCACACAAGCAAAATGATGACACATTACGGCAAATGAATGGCAGCCATTACAAACCTCCCCATTACAAAGTTTGTGCTTGTTTTCATTCAAATCCACACTGCAGGCTCAACAGCGATTGTAGGAACGTGGCGTAAAAAGAACGAAACAGTGCGCAAACCAGCAACTTCAGATTAAAACCAGCAGGAACCATGCAAACAGTATAGATTTGCATTTAGAAAGTGCAACATCCCTGCGTGTTTGTGATTATTTCCCTACGTTAACGTACATTTATTTCAACAGGTGTGTGTAACGTGCATGAAATTGCATTAGGAGTGTTTTTGGGATACACGAGCACACAAATTTGCATGTGCATACGAGGGGTGATTAGTGATCACTAAAGGGTTTTTCATTAGTCTTTCCCTGGGCACTCGACAACAAAGGCATAAATTACCTCCAACAGATTACCCACTAATCTGTGCCAATGGTTTTCCTCTGTCTTTCCCCCCTCATCCTCATTAGCATGGCTGTCTTTATGATCCTCTCTCTTCTGTGCCACCTAATCAAACTATCAGAGTTAAATTTGGCAGTTAAATTTCTAATATCCACTCCTGGTTTTTTTCTATCTACAAAAATAATACGTTAGCCACAGTGTTTCCTGTCTGGCATAGAGTGGATACTAAAAAACAAAGTAATATTTTAATACACAAGAAAACAACTTGCCAAATGAGCAATCTCCCACTGGGGAGGGTCAGGTTTCCCTTGGTGGGATTTTTTCACCCACTCAACAAATGGTTCTCCCAAGTTTTCTAGATGAATAAATAAATTACACCCACTGGTTAGTAAGAAGAAAAAAAGGAAAAACATAGCAATAAATAATTACACATTAAATTAACTAAGCCTAAAAGACACCAAAGCAGGGGTTTGCTTGCCAACTCATCTTGAGTCCAACAGCCAAACAGATCCTGTCTTACATTTGAAGACAGAAACACCTACAGAATGTCTGCCTGGCTTAAAATAAATAAGAATTATGCAGAGCAAAATTAACTTTGCAGTGCTTTGTTTTTCCAACCATATTTCATCAACTTTACCACATATATAACTGCCTGTTGGCTTTTGGGAAAAAGTTAGAGCTCAAATGGGAACATTTAAAAAAATGTACTATCTCTTTATTATGCCCCTCGCTTTTATATGAGTTCATCCTGTTGCTGACTATCAAAATGACACACAGTACTATGCAGAACTGCAAAGAATAAACTCTTTTCTGACTTATACAGAATGGATAATAGAGCAAAGGTTAGAAATGAATACTTTTCAGAAATTATACTCCATACTTTTAAATCAGGGAAAATACAATAGCACATGAACTCTGAAGTTGGATGTCAGAGATCCTGAACACGACCATAGTTTTGTTTGGTCTCAAAACTATCAGAAAGAAGGTTGAGACCAAGGCACAGAAGACAAAAAGATAGAGAGAACGACTCCAGAGGGAAAGTGATAACAGCTGATTTCAGGAGATAAGGTACAAGGAAAAATTCTCGATCAGTGATTACAGTGACAAAAGTTGGGTTGAATTCCTCTTAAACCCAGTCACCATTCATTGGTATTCAATACAATGGTTAAACTGGTGTTTCACCGCCAGCTGTTAGACTGGTACATAAAACTACTGACTTAAAGGTAAAACATTGGTAGTAAAACCTGCGTACCTGCTGAAATCAACCTTGGCTAGCAGGTCTTGTCTTTTCCTTTTCTCCTTATCCTTCTTCATCTCCAGCTCCTCATCATCAGACAAGAGGTCGTCATATGGGAGGTCATCAAGGTCCACATCGCCAGGCATGATAAACCTGAGAAATGGAAAGAAAACACGACAACATGCAGAATACGCTGCTCGTCAGCAGGGGTAACACAGGTAAAAATCACTTGATATTTGTGTTCAGCATCATATATCCCACCTGCCACCATCTTCATTTAGCCCAATGGCTATCAGGGCCTCGAGGTCAGTTCCCTTCAGCCCGTACTGCAGCAGCTCTTTAGCAGCATCTACATTTTCTGGGACACGCTCCACACACTCATGCAATACCCAGGAGCGCTTGCGGATTTTGCTCTAGGAGAGTTTAGGGGAATAAAATACAGAGAACTGAGCCAAGAAGAAATTATGTGATAAAGTGAGATACAGAGGTAGAAAAGACAAAGCAATAAACAGCTAAACGTTGGATATAAATAATCAGGTTTTTTTTCTTGCATTTCCCTCAATTCTTACCAGATAATCTTGAATTGAGGCAATGCTGACATGGCTCTTCCTCCACTGTCTCTGGTAGACTAGATCAGAGTCCAGGTTGTATGCCTGAGCGAGCGACAGAGCTTCTCCATATTCCTCATTGTCAATCTGTGAGAAAAGCAAAAACATTTGCACAAACAACTCTGCCTTTTTTTGTGTGTATAATGAAACAGACAATGCAAAGGGAAGAGAATATGAGCTTACTATTTAAGAGAAATGCAGTGGGGGGTTTTTAGTTCATGAGCAAAGAGCTTTTTTAAAAACACTTAAAATTTCCATTTTGCAAAAATAAAAAAAGTGCATTTTGATTGAGAGTTAAAACAAACAAAGAATAATAAAACAAAACACCTGATATAATTTATGCATCTTTTTATTAAATCTGCTCTTCAAGGGTACAGCACTGATTCAAATTTTATTCACAAGGTCCTTCAGGTAAAAATAAAATATCAATTACAATGAATTGACTCATTGAAATGAGATTTTACAAAACAAAAAAATCATTAATATGTCATCATTTGTTTGTTTAATTAATCATTTGACCTTATTTATTTTTGCTCATTACAAATTTGAATGACTTAAAATTGTTTCTGCAAAGCACAGAATTACCTTGAGTTGGAAACTTTTGTTTACTTACTGGGAAGAATGAACTGATAATGAAGGTTTCTGAGCAAGTGCTATGGAACTGATAACCAAGTTGTCGGTGAAGATGTTTTTTCTTCTCTTTCCAAATGAAACTTCTTTGAACCAGGTTTGATTTAGGGACAGAGCTGCCAATTAACCAGAGATGGGAGAGACTTAGAGAAACCCCCTACAGGAGAGAGATGGATGGAAGGCACTGTGCATCCGACTGATAAGATATAATAAGAGAATTGTACGTGTTAAGTTTCACTTCTTCTTCTTCCTTCTTCTCTCTTGCTTTTACTCAGATTTTCTAAATAAAATATATAAAGACAAATGCACATTTCTCTGATTGATTCAGTGTTTCACTCGCTCCCAAAATGACAGTATGAACAGTATGAATGGTGTAACAAGACTAAACTCACTTTGTTTTGCCCTTAACAGCTCCAGGTTTTATATTACAGGGAAGCGCAAAGAGGCCAAGGTTTTGACTAAATGTGGCTACAAGCAGTGTGTCCCAGAGCGGGAACGGTTTACACATTCACATTTCAGTCATATGTTGCAGGAATGCTGCAGATATGGAGACAGCCCCATGTTAAAAATATGTTGTTTCCAAGAGACAGTCTGAAATGTCAGGAAGAATCAGGAGCAAAATATTCTGAGCTTAAAAAAAGAATGAGATGTATAAAGCCACAACAATCCAAACTTGGAGGTTAAAACTACTCTAGAGGCCACTGTTTACTCAATAAAAGCATAAAATGAAAAACATATGACTTCTTTTTAGAAATAGAAACTTTGAAATATTAAAAGTATTAGAAATAAGAAAAGAAAACACAAACGGCTCATTTGTTGCTTTCAAAATCAGGTAAGCTTTTAAAACACCTTTTAGACAAAATGAGAATTTGCAGCCTCACCTTTACAAAATATGGAAAGCTACTTTCATTTGAAGGAAATGGCACTGCTTATGAAACAGTATATCGCAATATATCACCAAAAACCAGTAAAAGCAGGTTAATGACTTCGGATAAGAAATTAAAACTAAGCAAATAAATCTGCCTCGTTATTTCTGAAAATGCCTGTTTTTATTTAACCTTTCCATTTTAAAAATTACATTCATGAGCTTGCATGCATTGTCATCGTTTCTGCCGTTGTGGTTGTTGAGGATTTTTGACATATCAGTGCTTAGCAATACGATTTAATCCAACAACAAAAGTAATGACACTACATTTTATGTAGGCCCACTCAGTGTGCGTCTAAGTAACCCGCCAAGCAAACTGGTCGACAGACACACTGAGGATTCCTCTCTTTCTGTGTGGGAGTTAAAAAGCAACACATTAGCCAGAGCGTGGATCCTGGAGGCCAGAAAGAACCCCACACAGTTAAACCTCATGTAGGAGGAACATCAAAAAACACTTCCTCTTCTCTCTAGATTCATCTAATGAAACTGTTTGCAGTCTTGCCAGTGTGCCGCTAAAGCATCCAGGGTTTCACCGCCAAGTGCATCATCAAACGCTTAAACATGTGAAGAGGCTGGCTTAAGGAAATAACCCACTTGACCACAGCCCACTCACTCTAGTCAGTGTCACTGCATAATCTCAGCAAAATGAATCCGAGAGGATCACTGTTGTTCTTATAATTGTGCAAATTTGCGTGTCTGTTTCGTGCAAATCCAGTACCACCATTAAGATTTTTGTAAGCTATTAATAAATCCCACATGTTTAAAATAGAAACCTCCAAATGATGAAGAAGTGAACTGAAGCAGATCAGTGAAAGATGGGTAGATGTTGCAAAAGGAAAAAAGGATCAATTAAAGGAAAAGGAAATATCTGGGGAGAATCACTGAAAATGACATAATACGTAAAATATCCTAATTTGTTAATTTATTCATTTGACATTACAAATTTCCAGAGAGTATAAGTTTACTCTTCATTTCGTCTCATTGAGTCCTGAGATTGAGGGGCAGGGGAATGTCAGATTTTTTTTAATCTTAGTTACAAGAAGGTCAGGAATAAGAGCTGGTCAAGAAAAAAATATATACAACTCTGAACTAAATAATTAAGGACTTCAATGTAAAACTACATGCAGATATTGAGACGCTTGTTAAATTGAACACGTACATAACAAACAAAAGAAAGGACAAAAAAAGAAATTATGACAGACATGCAGCATCAGCTATCGGGGAATTGCAGTCGGTACCTAGTGTAACAAAGAGATAATAATGATGTATTACTTTGTAACTCTCACAGTTAGGATTGATGGTGATGACTGATGGCATCTAATGATGATGACAATGATGAAGAAGGCAGCAGATGATGGGTCATAAAAATGACTGATGAACCGTGCTCCAACTCGGGTCTGGATAGGGAAGATACCACTCTCACTGCGCCCCAAGATAAAGCTTGTTGTTGTCTTTTGCTGCAATTTGTAGCAAGCAGCACCAACAGTCATATTTCTATAAAGCAATTAGCATTTCAGAAAACACCCCCCGGGACTGAAAAATAGCCTTAAAACAGACTGAGTGTCTTGCTTGGCTTTTCATTTTCTCCTCAACAGCGCTCTGGAGTTGAGCCAACGAAACATTAGTTCTTCTCTGAGCTAAAAGAGATTTATTTGGTCTGAAACAGATTCTGCTGAAGCCCCAATTACAATTCAGTCGATGACCAAACAAATGGCAGCGACTTCCGTCAACTGCTGCTAAATGAAGTGCCATAAAGAAATGAAGAGTTTCACAGTGAATGTGGTGTCCTCTGTGAAACCAAACTGCTCAGTGAAATTGATTACTGACATTACGGCGAGGTGCACATTGCTCCTGTATTAGTTTTAAAATGATAAAGGCAGTGCATGAGGTTCATGCGATTAGAATTGAACCATCTTTGAAATATTACATAAGCATTATCCTTTTTTTTCTCCAAAATGAATTTGTAACTCAGCGGGAGGCAAAAGAGCACATCAGAGGAGGAGTTGTTTGGACAACTGAGCTAAATGAGCTTTCAAGTTACAACATGAAGACATTCCAGCATAAACATTGATGACAGCTTTTTGCTAAGTAAATCTTACGAGCATGTAGTTATGAATGATCTTTTAGACACCTAAGACATAAAGAACCCTCCCCAACTGTAAACAGCAATCAAAAATAATTAGCAGTGTACTATGAAACCAAAAATCTATTGTGTTCGCTAAATAATTTATAAGCATGTTTTGGAAGATGGATGTGATCAACAGTTCATTGAATAACTGTGTAGGTAAATACAAATGTTCTTAGGAAAATGACATAAAATGCCAACATTCTCGGTTAGAAATGCAGCCACCTTGAAAGAAAATATGGTGAAGTGCAGCTATTCATAGTCCTTGAAGCTTTTTGTCATATTATAATCCAAACCAACATATTTTATCTCAGAGACCAACAGAGAGTGGAAAAAGAGTGAAGTGGAAGAGAAAGGCAAAACAGCTTTCCTTTTCTTCCCTTTAGAGATAAAAATGCATGTGAATTCCACCCAATCTGAATTCTGTCGCCCTTACATAAAATCCCACACAACCAACTTCTTTCAGAAAAGACATTACTAGTACTAAACAGATCATGGTAGAAATAATTACAAGAAACGTACGTGACCTCAAGCCACTTGGATTATCAATGAATAATTTTATAAAATAAAATTTAAAACTATGACAAGTCCTACAGTTGGTCTCAAAGTCATATTCATCAAAACTCTCACAATAATAATCATTTGAATCATTACTTTCAGGCATAACATTGTCCTCTTCAGAAACTGTAACCATAACAGCAGAAGTTCTGTAATTTGTTGTACTTACAAAATTCTCATCTACGATGTTTAAAGTACAGTGTAAAATATGCAAATGTCAGAGGTCACAACAATAATCATTACTAAATAGATACTAATCTGCAGCACGCGAGTACGCATTTCACAAATATCTTGTTTGAGACACGCCAACGTCTGACAGTTTGGCAGACATTTACACAAACACTGGAACATAATATGCACTTTTAAATAAACAATATTTAGTATAAATAAATATTTAATTCAAATTCGCAACATATACTGTTCAATGTTTGACTGTAATGAATTTATAAACAATGATCAATTCAAAATCCAAACTACCAACTTTTTCGTTTCCATACACGACTTACAAAGGGATGTTACAAAAAAATAAAATCCTAATGACTCTTTTCTTTCAGGTAGAGCTCCTTCAAATGCAACTGGGCCAGAGAAATGCCTTAAGAGTTTTGGCACAAACCCTGCAAAGGAGCTTTGAATGTTGTTTGTCCTGATTACTTGTACAGAAATTTGAGCAAAAAAAAGGTGGAAAATAAATTCTGCTTTCATTGGTATCAACACATGTATGGTTCAAACTAAAATTACTGCTTTTTCCCCTTTCTCAGGTTCTTGCATTTATTTTAGCAAAAGGAAATCACTTTTATGTTTCATAATCTGCTTGCATTTAGCAAAAGATCAAAAGACCAGCCATTCAGCTGAAAAAATATTATGCACCTGCTGGAAATTCTTCCTAAGTTTTGTGTGACACAAGTGTTCACGAAGAAAACAAGAAGTTATCTTCATCTAACTTTAATAAATCCAACTCTCTAACAAATCCTGGCATAACTGAGGGGTACAGATTGAGCATTTTTCTACATACTGTAGATGTATGTAATTTGCATTAAAATATAGAACACAGGGAGAGATTAAAGTGCAGTGTAGTGTAATGATGTTTAATTCCTCCTACCTTCCTCTGATACAGCTCCTCTGGGGTGGTGGACCTCAAACTGACCAGGCGGTAGTTCTTAGCGACTGTTCTGGGTCGTTTGCGCGGAGGCGCAAAACGTTCCATCTCCGTCACGTAATACAAGCCTTGCTTGACGTAGCCAAAGTAGCGGGCTTTTGCTGAGGACTCTTCATCCGAATCAGAGTCTCCGCCATCGTCTCCTTCCTCTTCCTCGATGGTTGCGCCGCTGCCAATATTGCTTTCGAAGCGTGCACGCTTCTGAGCAAGTCTCACCTCGCACTGATGAGCATGACAGAAAGGTAAAATGTTCACTAGGCGGAAGCACAGAACATAAAAACAATATGGGGACATAATGGCCTTTAAAATCCAGGTTAGCACCTGTTTAGGTTTGATCACAGAAGACATTCACAGTGACTTAATATCGATAAGAATATGCAGTGGCGCAACGTTAAATATGCAAACACTTTATTTTCCAATAATCGTGCCATAAATGAATGAAAAAATATGCGAGTGGAAGAACCTAATAGTTCAGTAGACAGAGGTAGTAAATTTTGAGTACATTGGGCATCATAGTGAACTCTGCATCGCCTCAGCTGTTACTCAATGGCACTTTTATGACACTAAAAGACCATTAGCTGGAAGTGATTTTTTTTAAGGCCAAACAACATGTAGAGAAAAGCCAACTTTACACAGAGTTAATGGCTCATTTGTGCTCAGTGTGCAGACACATAGACCTACCCCATCTTCTGCATTTGTGAGTATTTTAGTTGGTAAATCAGGGAGTGGAACTTCTCTCTATCCACATTCCACCGTGTATTTAATGATCACACAAACAACCACTGTCTACTGCTATTGTGCTTCTTTTTATGTCTCATTCTGAGTATGCACATTATCAAGATTTCTCCACCGTCCATGTCTGCTATTATCTCAAACTTTCCTCTGAAATTGAAAGCTAACTCAGAACTTATCTCTAATAGATGCAATGCATAAAAACTGAGGTAATTGAATACTTGCACTGAAAACATGGGGTGAGACGTGAGAGCAACATAAGTAAATAGATCAACGGTAGGAACAGGTTGGCATATTTACATGTGTTACAGACATCAGAATTTGGTTCGTCAGATATCAAGTTATCACTTTTCTGCAAATTTATGATGTGTTCTTAAGTGATTTATGCTAACTTTCTTTTTTGTTTTCTTATTTATGAAGTCTCGCTTATGAAACTGTTTTTATTTATTATAAGTGTCTATTAAATATTGCGAGATGTTGCTGTTTAATTTTTCCTCCAAAAATGTTTGTGAACTCCAATCATTAAGGTTTACAGATTTTAAATTAGACACCATTTCATCTTTTCATAGATTATTTTGTGTCAGTGTTATACAAAAGAAAAGTATGCTTCAGGTTCATAAGAAATCTGTATTGCAACAAAAAATGGAAATAATAAATATTGCCCAGATGCACTTTATGATTGCCTATGACTGTAATTCAAAATGTTTTTATTAAACAGTCCTTTATTAAGATTTGTTAGATTTTGCACAGTCAGGTTCATAGACTCAGGAGGCAGTGTTGTGTTCAAGACCACCTAATCCGAGACCAAGACAAGACCAAGACCAGAGTGTATCGAGACCGAGACAAGACCAAGACTTTTAGGGTCCGAGACCAAGTCAAGACCAAGACTGAGGGAAGTCGAGACCGAGTCAAGACCAAGACCAGCGCTGCGCTCTACATGATATGATAAAATGTGAAATATAATCAAAATTACTTCTCAAATTGATCTCAAAGATCCATATTCCCATAAAAACATATAGATATTAAATACTTAATAAATTTAACCAATATTAAATTTAACAAACTTTGTTCTGCTTTGCTTCCATCTAC
>CAEGAF010153213.1:0-23421 GCA_903067075.1 Micropoecilia bifurca
ATGCATCTGTGTGTGTGTGTGTGTGTGTGTGTGTGTGTGTGTGTGTGTGTGTGTGTGTGTGTGTGTGTGTGTGTGTGTGTGCATGCGCGCACGCGTGTGTGTGAGAGAAGAAAGCTGTCAGTCTAATTCATGCCGGAACAGCTTGACCATTTATTTTAATAGTGTTGTTTTGCAGTGCTTTATCACAGTCTCACTCTCATGTTGGACAAGTCGCTACATTTTTTTGACAAGAGGGGGAGAGGGTGAAAGTCAGAGTTACAAAGGGATCGTTATGTGTGTGTGCGTGTGTGTGTGTGCGGGACATTTATGTCTTATCCTCTTTGTTCGTTCTGGTAAGACAGAAATAAATGTCTTTGTGGACGTGTCTGTGTGGGGAGAGAGTGTGAGGTTTGTGTAACACATGCTTTTTTATGGCAGTTTCATGAGCATGTGTGTCCTTTGTGCTACATCCTGCAGGATGGATTGTTTCCTAGTTCCTTTCCTGCTTTGTCTTATTTTAACCTCTGGACACGGGAAACACGTGCATTTGCACACTAAAACCTCTATGGCCACTGCGCTGCTTCTGACGAGAGCTGCACACCATCTAATCACAACCTTTCTTATTTGCTTACACATCTGTGGGCAGCTAGCATTCTACTGTGAAAGATGTGTTAGCAGACCTCACAGGGACTGCAGGGCACTGATAGTAGCAGGGGGTTGATGTTATTTTTCTTACGCACACACTGTGGTCTTTTTTTTGTGAGACACACACATACACAATGGAAAGGAGCAGGCCGGCTACCTAGGGACTGACCTGTGACTGCCTCTTCTTCCTCTGACTGTTTTATTAATGGCTTGCTCTGGCACTCTGTAAAAGATACTGTGCCCACAAATCTGTCTAGGCACGACACACACACACACACACACACACACACACGCACACACACACACACACACACACACACACACACACACACACACACACACACACACACACACACACACACACACACACTTCCCCAGGCACATGCACAGACACTGAGTGAGACCGAATAATATACGAATGCATGTGTGAATGCACACTCGAACACACAAATGGGAGCAACTGTCAGCTGGGTCCACTTGTGAGAAGGGAAGCCAAGACATTTCCCATCCCTGAGAAAGTTTGGCAGCTTCTTCCATCTTCCGGACTTGACCTTAACCAGCACACCCGCATGCATGTCTTTCTATCTTCACAAGGACTTTTCATCGACTTCCATTCATTTCTATAGTCCAGCCCTGAACTTTGTCCAAAATCTAACCATTACCAGTATAAGCCTAACTCTAACCCTAACCTAAACTTAACCTAACCAATAACACAAAACAGCACGTTGTCAGTTGGTTCTCACAACATGGTGTTTTGTTTGATACATTGCAAGGCCCATTTTTCCAAGGCTACACACACACAACTTTTTCATTAACTTCCATTGATTTTTCATTCATTTTTATAGCTTAATCATTACCCTAAATAAAAATATTTGAAGTACTTTTTAAATATTTTTTTTAATTTTTATTAACATGTAAATTGGACCTGCATTTAAAAAATTTAAATGTAAAAATTAAAATACAATAAATAAAATTATACATTTTAAAAAAGTGACATAAAACATTTAAATGTTAAAGAGGTGGACACCTCCTCAGAGATCTACAGGACATTTTCTGGTTCCTGCCATCTGGTAATAAAACTTGTATTACCAGCACATGCCTATCTCTAAGCCTAACCCCTGACCAGCACTAGCAACTGAGTGTGGTGCTAGTACCCAAACTAGCACCACACTAGTACCCAAACAGTTTGACTTCATATGAGTCAAATTGTTTGGGTTCACCATGTTGGTGCCGAGACTCGCACTCAACTGAAAGCTGATTTTGGAAAGGGGACATCCAAATAACATCTCCTCCAATTCCAGTTTTGTTGCCAGTTCCATCTGGAATGATTGCCAACAAGAATCATGACATGTCACTCCTTCACTCTGGTCATAAATGGAACTCAGCTCCTTGATGAAATGACTGACTTGGAAGGCTGACGTGACAGCATGCTAAACTTTTGGTGCCCTGATGCATTCAGCGGTACTTTGAACAAACGACTAGCACTGACACTGTCAGATCATGGATAAGTACTTTATTATAAAGGCATTAATGGTTGTGCTGCGGATTCTCTCGCAGTGCTGTGTCTTGATCCAATTCGGAGGATGTCGTGGCTGTGGTGGCCTGCTCAAATTTCTTCCGGAGGGCGGCCAGCTGGTGCAGCTGCAAGGCATAGAACCTGTCCGCTGTGGCAGTGTTGCGACACAACAGCTTGGACATCTGCCTCCTCACCTTGCTGGTGTGGGTGTTCCTGGTCTATGGCGATGGGGGGCAGAGAGCAGATAAGTAGGGTTGTATGCCTGGTACTTACGGTTGGCTGTATGGTTGTTTGGATGTTCCGGGGTCCAGGTGATAGCTGGTACTCACCAGCATGGCTATGAAGGTTTGGAGATTGGTCACAGATGGTCTCTCCCCATCTCAGCCCACGGAGCCCTGGCGTGGCGGACAAGCTTCACAAGGCAAACGTTGCTGAAAAAGACCAAGTCACAGCCAGGCCATAGCTTGGCTCTGATCCTCATCCATTAGCTGATCCAGCCAAACTCGCTGCGATTTAGGTAGACTTGGGCACAACCAAATGCCCTGTTTATCTTGTGGTTTTTAACCTGGTTTTGGTTTGTAGAGAGTTGTAGGTTAAGAGCTTAGAATTTACATGGGGTTCAATGGGGATTGTACATTACTTTGTTGATGATGTAGCCCAGAGCATCAGGACCGGATTCCTGCCTGGCCTCATTTACCTCAGCTGTCCTCAGGTTGGTGATGACACCAATTCTGTGACCATAGAGAGAAGTGAGTTAAAGAGCCAGGTAGCCAAAGAACTTGTTTCTGAGGGGCACTGTGGGACCGACCTCCAGCTCGTCCAACAGCTTGGGGATCTAGTCCCTGGCCAGCTCCCGGCACCTGCAGAGATGACTGGGCATTACAGACCACTTGATCTTGGAGCTCTTACCGGACACGTATCCGAGCAGGATCTTCCGTTCCCGGGCATGCTTACCTCCATGAACACCGTGGAGGTGCTTCCTCAGCCTCCAGGACTTAATGTGGTATATGGGGCAGTAGTTCTTGAACTTGGTGCGTGTCATGTTTCTCAGCTCAATGCAGAAAGCAACTGGACGAATGGGCTCCTTTTGCTTCATTATATGTGCCAATCAGATTCAATCATCAGTTCCAGGATGTCCGCATACGTGGTAGTGGGTGGGCGGGTCCAGAGCTGTTTGTTTACGTCCTGTCCCAATTGTCCGTTTGCTGATTCGCCGGTTCAGGGTGGTCCCTCAAGGAGGCTAGAAAACAGCACTTCTTCTATTGGGCCCCACAAAATGTCAGTCCCCACTGCAGAGCTTGTTAAGTACATAGTCCTCACAATGTATCAAATACAAGAACACACACACACACACACACACACACACACACACACACACACATATAATGGTCCGTTCAGCTGGGAAACCTCATCATTTTCATTGGATTATTCCCGCTGTTATGGTACTTACTGTAAGTGGATAAAAGATGTCATTTTGAACAGTGATTTATTCGATTTAAAATGTGAGACATGCACACACGCACGCACACACACTGTCAGAGATTTGATTTTCCAAAGTGGAAGTTCAAAGAATTAAGTGTAGCAGTAGCTCTCAAAAGACATGAATGACATAGCAGAAGACAATGCCTGCATTAGCATATTGTTATGCAAAGAGAAAGTCTGTCTGAAGATAATTTTTTTTTGTTCCTCTTTTGATGTCAGTCACAGAGCTTCAGAATCAGATAATGCTAACTCGACTGAGTAGCTGTCGTGCTTTTCGCTGCTTTGAACTTTGTCTTTTAGGTTTTAAAATATTCACATCTTAAAATCTATTTAGTGCCCAGTGTTGGTACCACTGCTGCCTTGCAGAAAGTAGGTCTTCAGTTCAAATCCTGGGCTGGGGTCTTTTTGCAAAGAGTTTACATGTTCTTCCCATGCATGTTTTCTCTCCTGGCAGAAATATGTGACTGCTAGGTTAGTTGGTCTGTCTAAATTGTTCTTGTAAGTCTGTGTGTGCATGGCTGTTTTATCCTGTGTCTCCCCAAGATGTTCAGTGATAAACTGGCAACCTATCCAGAGTCTACTTTGACTCTTGCCTAATGACAGCTGCAGAAAAGAACCACTTCCCCTGAAGAGAGGCAACAGATAGATGGATGACATTTTGAGCAAAATGGGGAAAAAACATGTAAAAACTGTGCCGTGCTGTGTTACTTTAGGCTGGCCATTACCTTTCTACACAATTCCACTCAATTCTCATCTCCCTTCAGCGCTCTGTCTCGGCTTCTTGGATTGAGATGGATTCCTCCAGTAGAATTTCAACTTAGTTTTTTTTAAACTTTAAATTCACATTTTTGCTCACTTTTAATCTCTTGAAATGTATCTGTGAAATGAATCTTGAAATCTAACCTGCCTATGGTTGTCGTTTGACAATGCTAGCAGAGGAAGTGAATGAAAACCATTAGCCACACTTCCAAATATTAAATCAACATTAACAGCCGGGTCATTCAGATTGAAATTTTGTAGTGTTGAATTGGTGCTATAAGTACATTGTGAAATATTTTCAATTGGGTAAAATTTAAAACGTCAAGAGAGCACGCCTCCAGGAAGCCGTTGTCTCAACAGCCCCGAGTCCATACACTCTGTATGAAGCAAGGACTGGTTTTTACCAGGCTAGTGGTATTTATTACCCCTGAAACTTACTTACAGTTTGTTTCATTACTACTAATTTCAGTGGATATTACTAGCAAGAGAAATGTAAAGAAGATTTTTATAATTTGTATGTATTAAAAAACCCTGTAATGGGTGGCATGCTTTTTTGTATTGAGCCCTTCGAGTTGATACTTTGTTGTGAAAGGCAACTTTCAAATACTTCAACAGATTCTGAGTTGGATGTAGTTCTGGTTTATCTGAGCACATGATAATGGTTTGGGTTTTACTAAAACTCTTCTCTTGAAGCTCTGGCTGTTTATTATATGGAAGGTCGTTCTGTTGGGAGGTGAATCTAGTCTCTAAAGTTGCTGCTTTTCTCAATTTTTCTTTTTGTGCCCCGTATTTAATTACATTCACTTATCTCTGAACTTGCAGAAAAACAGTCCCACATGAAGATGTTGCCACCACCATGTTTCATCATAAAGGTGGTCTCTTAAGAATAATATGTATTTTTAGCTTTCTATCACACAATGCTTCTCATGTACACTATTTTGTTCTTTTTTCATCAGAACACCTTCCACATGTTTGCTGTTAAGAACCTTCTTTCTTTCGAAGATGAAATGTTCACTTGGTGAAATTTAAATTATTGACAAATACAATTTTTTTCCCTGACATCACAAGTACGCGTTACTTGTTGTTCCGTAAAATCAGATCTTAGTGAGCTACATATAGCTTTGTGATTATAATATGGTGAAATGCAAAAGGGATGTGAACGTCTTTAGCACTACAACATGGATAAAAATAATTGGGATTTTAACATCTGTCATTTTATCCAATTAAACCATCAACTCATTGATAAATTGTTTAAAATATTAGACATTTAGGCTAGAAAATGGAAGTGTCTTTTTCAGTGGGGGTTATTAGTACTTAAAGGATAGTCGGAGTAATATTATGCAATTGTTTTGGATAAAGGTCAAAATTCTTGTAATTGATGTTTTATTATCTCAAGAAGCCTGCAAGTTCCCATGAGGGTAGCATTGAAATCAGAAATTGATCTAATTTAAATGCCATCCAGGTTTAATTGCCATCTCTAGTTGGCTGCAATTTTGCCAATTAGCCTCTGTTAGCTGCCTTCCTACTAACGCTTGTGCTATCAACAAGCTGGGCTCCATCTGTCTGTGGACATATGGCGACAGTAGAACGGGACCTAAATGACCAAAGTTGCCAGTAGTCGGACATCTTAGATTACTTATTGTGATAAAAAAGAAACAATTATTTTTTTGGCAACAAAATGCAGAATCCAAAAAGACATGTCAGCATAATGGCAAGGGAGAAAGTGGTGTGTGTGTGTTTTGGGGAAAGGGAAGCAGAGCCATGCAACAAAGCTCAAATTACTTTTTAATCACATCATTAAAGGATTTTGAATTATGAATTTGTCATTATAGATGACTTAAGGCATGAAAGCAAAATGAGATATTTCCTTTTCTTTGAAAAGTGAAGACAAAGATAGCTGGTGCTGTGTGTATGCACATGCGTATTGAGGTGTGTACATGTGAGGAGGTAGATTGGTATTCTAAATTTGCTTTAATATGCCAAATAGACCTATATCAGAAAAATAATTAATGCCCTATCAATTGTTTGTGTAAACCGAAGCTTCAGGCTAAAAACAGCAAATATTCCACAAACTTTCCAAGATCCTTTTGAGGTGGATCAATGAAAGCTTAAGGGTGTTTTCACATTACTCTGGTAGACTTGGTTCGATTGGGGGCCATGACTGAAGTTTGTTACATTTTCAGCTGGTGTGAGTCTCTTTCACATTGCTGTGGGACAAACTATTTTAAAACCTGTTCACCTCTTCATCTGTGGTGGCGCTGCACCAAGAACCACAGAATGATGTTTTGGGATGTTGCATGACGCAAATAAACTCAAAATGCAAAGGTTTGGACATTCATTTGCATCTTTCCCTACTGCAGAAGTAATTGCAAACTCAGATTAAGAATATATTTTCTCCCCTAATCCTTCATCAATGAGCCAGTTGGTTTCCAGCAGCGTCCTGAAAGAGGCGTCATAGAGCTTGTAGGGCCAAACACATACTTCCATCAGCTGATCACTGCCTGCAGCTCAGAGCTTAATGACTGTAGACCAACTTAGAGCAAAGATTATAAATTAAAGTACATGATAGTAACGCTCTTCATGAAAAATGACCAACAAGCTCTGTTAACATTTTATTAGTTTGTGAAACTTTTACATTTAAGTTTAATTAACAGCCCAATGTTATGTTAAATGAGAACAGGTGTCATTCTGTTAATGAGCTACATATTGGAGGCATCCAAGAAACGATCATCATGCAAAATAGGAACTGGTGTCATTCTTTTCATACTTGGTGACAGTCATGTAAATGAATAACTGGTGTCAAAGCAGTGAGAAGAAACTCCAGGTTGTGACCTTCATGAGTATCAACTTCCACATCCGTCTATGAGTTATGGACTATGGGTTCTTTCTCTGCCTGTACAGAAGTCAACTTTACCTATTTGGAGGCTTCACATGCTGCGAGTTTCCAGGTTGGTTTGTGTCTTGGTCTCTTCAGGCTTTTTCTGTTGTTTTCTCTTCTGCCTTCGAATGGCCGACATCTTAATTTTAAAACTTGTTCCTTCTGAATTCTTCAGAATGGATAGTTTTCCACAAACAAGGTTGATTGTATATTGGCCAGAGAAATCTGGCTCCATTCCTCCCACTTTTCTTCCCTGTTTCCTCATGTTTAGAAGGAAAACTTCTTTGTGATTTACACCTAAAGTCATGAGACTGAACCAGAAACTCGGCGGCAACTCGGCTCCAATCTCTGAAGGCAGGACTGTTTCTCTCCCAAAGGCACATCAGACGAAGTGGGGAGCACTTTGTTGTGGTGTGTAGTTTCGACCTCAAGGAAAAGCGTGTGGCTTCCTAGATCAAATCCCAGTTGTTCTGTTGATCGTTGACCACCTTCTTTAGGGCGCTACAATGTAAGCAGCAGAAACCCCCCCAAAAAAACCATGAACCACTGTGAAAGGACAACAGAAAATATGTTTCCTCAACAGACTGAAATAATAGATTTTACCGCTTGAAGTTGTCATTGGTCTCCATCCAGACACTTTGTCTGGGGAAACTAAGCAGCAGTGATGCTTCTCTCAGTTCCAAGGAGTGGATTTACTTTCTGGTTTACCTTTGGGTGGTTAATAATGTTTGAAATCATCAAATGTGTATTAAAAATTTCCCACAAATTCACTCACCTCATTCACAAGTTCTTTGCCTCTGAAAACCAAGTCAGCAGGAGAAGTAGGAAGGCGTCGATCAGCAACTATTAAATGAATTACAACTTAATAATTTATAAAATATGCCTCAGTAGTAAAAGTAGTAGATGCCTATATAATGGGAAACAATACAGTCATGAGAAATGTGGTTGGCTAACTCCTAATCCAGATTTATCTAATTTTGTCTTATTTGTACTGATCCAAAAATGTTAGCAAAAACTGTGTCCACTCGTTTTTTCTGATTTATTTTTCCTGTGAAACACAAAATGACAGGAAAGGTAATGAATAAATATATGAATCATATGCCACTGTTTTATATTTAGTTAGCTGAACCCAGGAGTTTTACTGCCTAGCTATTAGTCTTTCTTCACTTACAATGATAAATTATTTTAAGCCAAGAGAGATGTTACTGAGAGAAAAAAAAATCCAAACTATGCATTTAAGGGCAAATTAGCAAACCACCATGAAGTACTATGAAATCAATTCTCGTGCAATTAAAGATAACAAAATAAAGCTATAAAACAATGTTTTCTGAAACTAATAAAACAGCAACTTTTTGCTCGTAATAGTTTGAACTGACTGTTCAAACTATTAACAGTCAGTTCAAACTATTTTGTTTGAACTGACTTGTTTCGTTTTGTTTTGAAGTAGGATGTCACTGTGCTGCTAGCGTCTGATTTTGAGCTAACTTTGCTAATGTGACAGAGGCACTTTTCTCTTCGATGTCATTTGCTTTGTAAGATAAAAAACTGAATTGTTTTTTTAAGATTGGAATAACAAATGTTTCTATTATTTACCTTGCATAACAGATGCCAATATGTTTTTTTATATCAACAAAACAGCCAGCTACTGTACATGTTTCTATTTAGAAACTGTCAAACTCTTCAGTCTTCATGTCTTTTCTACACGACTATCAACATAAATTCCTCCTAAATGACTCGTTAAAACGACTCTGCAGAGGCTTCTGCCACACCTATAAATCAGCAGGAAGTTTGCTGTTTATTGGATGAGGTGGGAAAGAAGAAAAATCCGTCGCAGCTTCCAGCAGCAGAGGTGCTGGCATTAAGAGCCAGTAATTGAACTTAATTTAATGGAGCTACTTTTTTCACATCCTGGAAGATCCACATCCTCGGTCCTCTTTACATAAGAGAAGACAACATTATGGCTAAATGCTCTTTGAACAGTCAATTATGCAAAGCTACCTAGGTATGCAGAATATAAACACCGAGCAAGAGATTCCTCTATTTCCACTTTAATTATGATTTACTGCGTAAAACCAATACATGGCATTACATAGTCAAGTGCAATGGAGATTTTTTAGCAACTTTTCAGAGTTGTATGAACCTAATTAGCAGCTGAAACTTTTGATTCAGTTGAAAAATGATCTAGCTGCTAGAGAACAACCTTGTTTTCAACCTCATTCTGATATGTTTAACATTAACAATTTATTTGACTGACCTTTAAACATAGGATTTTTCTAGCTTCTTGTGTCTAATTGGAAGCCAATGAGAAACTACAGCACATTAATTAGGACATTAAAAATGCACCACGGTACTTCTAAAGATCTCTCAACTTTAACATTTCACAAATATTAATAAATGAATGTGGTTTTTAAAGGGGCAGCATTGTGTGGTTTTCAGCCACATAGTATCATTTTATAGTACAATCAGGTAACTGTTGCCTTCAGTTGTTAAAAAAAAGCTATATATCAAATATGACTTTAAATTTTGATGTCGGATTTCTTCAATGTCTTGAAATTGGGCCTCTTGCTTTAAAACCTCCGGCTTTAAAACTCCACCTTCAGGAAGTCCTCGCAACAGCGTTCCTCTGCTGACCCTTTAACAATGTTTTGTTGACCCTTTAACAATGTTTTTACCAAGGTTTCACAGAGAAATAGCATGTAAAATGAGCTCAGCAGACACACAGTTTAATCAAGCGTTTGCTAATTGCTGATGGCTAGTCTTAAGGAGCTGATGGTTGGGGAGGGCTGCCCTGTGAATAGGAAGCTCAGAGGAGGAGCTTTTCCTTGAAGGCGGAGCTAGGCCCACCCGAGTGCTTGGCACAGCCGAATGGTTCCCGTGGGAGATTAAAGAATTTCTTAAACATTCATGAAAGAATCAAGCAAACACTCCAGCTATGTTTTTGGTGTGGAAATAACATGACATGGTTTAAAAACTCAGAAAAGCCCATTTTCTATAATACTGCCCCTTATAATAATGTATATTATTTATGAAAGTTTCTTCATAACCTTCATAAAGGATATACTTTATCCTTGTGATACAGTATATCCTCGTGAAAGTGTGGGGCTTGATAGGGAACATTAATGAGTGAACATCATGATAACCAAGCAACCATATATAAAACAATATTATAAGCCTTAGCATCCAATGAACAATTGTTTAATGAGAACGGAAAGATTATGACAGAACTGCAGACCTACAAAGACATGGCCGCCCACCTAAACTGACAGCTCATGCAAGCAGATAATTGTGATTCTAGCAGTGCTGCAGCGAGCCAAAGCTCAGGCAGGCTAATCTGTTGACAAGACAACTGTTAGTCACGCCCTTTACAGATGGCCTTTGTAAAAGAGCGGCAAGAAGAAAACTAGTTAAGCTTTTTGGCCTTTATGAAAAACATTGTGTGGCGATTCAGGATAACTGTACAAAGCTGGTAGAATTGGTTGTCATTTAAAGAGGCAGTGTTATGTAAAATTGACTTCTTTAGCTTTACATCATGTTATGTTGTTCCACCAACAAAAACATAGCTGAAGTGCTGCCTTGATTCTTTAATGCATGTTTGAGAAATCCTTTAATCTCCCGTAGCAACCATTCAGCTGTACGATACGATTGGGAGGGGCTAGCGCAGCTTTCAACGATGAAACTCTTCCTTGTAGCTGCAGTTTCCAAACTTCAAATCATCCACTCAGCTCCTTTAGACTAGCCAGCAGCAATTAGCAAACATTGATTGATTGAACTGTGCATCTGTTGAGCTCGTTATAGGAACTCCTTCTTTGTGCAACGCTGGTAAAAATGTTGTCAAATAGTTAATAGATAGTTATAGCAATGTGCTAATGGCTTCCTGAAAGCAGAGTTTTAGAAAACCTGGAGTTTTTAAAAAGACAATATCAATACCATATCAATATCAGTGTCGGACTGGTACTAATGTGATAAGATTGATATAAGTACTGATATCACTGATACTTAGTTACTTAGTTTTGATCAATACCAAAATATGAAGTTTCACCCACCAGGCTTTTCAAAAGTTTCAGAAACATTGGGGCCTTTCCTTTAACTTCACTATCTTGTACAGCTTTGTGTTCATCAGGTCACATAGAACCTGATAGATGTAGAAAACATCAAGGGCTCTGAATACCTGGAAGGCTCTGAATGTTACAGAAGGAGGAGATTAAACCCTGGAGGTTTTTATCACATATAATCTAAATTACATTTTCACCCTTTAACATAAATTGCAATGTGTTTGCAGTTGTACACTTCTGATATTTCGCTGCTGTATCTCAGATATCACAGAAGAAAAAAAACACTGACAAGCATCGCACCAGAAGGGGCAGCACTTGGTAAACTTGACATAAACTAATGGTCATATCTAACAAATTGGGGCCACATTTAGAGGAGCACTGCCAGACAACCAGGGGGAAGAGAGATAAAAAGTGATTAAAGATCAAAAGAGGGAGCGGAGAGTCAGATAAATAGTGTCTTGCCTTCTTCCTCGTCCCTCCTTCCCTCCCTGCTCCTGTCTCGCTCTGTGCCACCGGTGCAGAGGACAGTTCACTCGTTGGAAATCAAATGTTGATAAAGAGAAAATTGCATTGGATGATGGCAAGGAAAACAGGAAAGATACACTCAGAAAAGTCCCAGAGGAGATACGAGGAGGGGGAGGAAGGGGTGGGAAAAAAAGCAAGAGATGTTATAACAGATATACCCCAACAAACCAGAAAAAAAATGCCTGCACATCATTTGAACAACATTTGTTAAACAGACACGCCAACCTTTTCCCTTGGGTTTTTATCTTGACTGGTACAACGAGGAAACCGTTTTACCCTGGAAACAAACAGATTTACAGAGAAATTGGTCTTCTAGTTGTGCTGCTTTACTTGTTAGCGGACACCTCACTTCTCTCATTAGGCTCCATTACGGCACCCAATCAAAGGTGGAGGAGATTCTCCTCCGCAGGTAATAAGAAATCAAGTCAACAGCCTATTGTCCTCTTTGCAAGGCCACTGATCTGGGAGGTCAGACGAGCATTTCTTAGGCTTCAAATCATGCAGACATTAACAGAATCTAATTTAACAATCAATGAACGATGTTTGGTCAATTTGATCTTGGCTCCAATGCATTTTACAGAATTTAAATGCTCACTTTACTACAGCCAAGCTGAGTCAAAAATGAACCATCATCTTCCTGCTATTTCTTGTCGTCTTATTTGGCGTTTTTACCAAAATCAGAAATCAGAGGACCAGAGACGACTACTGGAGCTGATGCCAGAGACTAGTACAAACAATACAAAGAATAACTGCTTAGTACAATGTATTTAGGAGAAATTGAAGTGAATGCCACAAAAACACAAAACATAGAAGAACCCAAGAAAATACAAATACACAATACTGCAGTTAACTTTCAACATGAATGTGCACAATGTTTTCAAACATGTAAAAAGGCCGATCCAAATGTCCTCACTAAATGGCGCCGGTCCACACAATGTCCAACTGACACACATCGAAAGAGTGCATGAATTTATTTGTCCAACTATATGAGGGGGAAAATGTCCAAGTGCAATTTGTCCTCAAAGGAGAAGAGATGACTAGTGATTTGTATGTCAGTGTGGTTGGTGAGCTGGAGGGGGAGACGAGCGCAGACTGTCACAGCCTCCCATCAGACCAGAATGGAGGGATTTGCAGGTTCTCCTGGCTCCCAGCCGTATTTCACTATCTAGTCATCCTTAAGACCCTAAAAGTGTCATCTGGCCTGTACTTGAATAAGCAGGACCAGTAAAATGCCAAGCTGCTAGTTAGCTAGTCTTTTTTTCAATGGTTGTGAACACAAATCAGATGCAATTATATCCACAACCTGCATGTCTTTAAGACAAAATAGACATTTGACATAAACATTTGCATTAAACTCGTATATTGAGTTTTATAAGTTGAATCCAGTAATAACTGCCACCCAAACAATTAGCATTAACTACAAACAAACATTTCATTCACTACTCACTGACTCCATTCACAATTCAGTGCATGACAAACTTCACTGGTAGTTGAGATCTAAATCATATTTGCTCTGTGAGCCTTAGAGAGCAGAAAGAACAGAGTTCTTTAGTTGTTTGGGATCTTTGCCTCCAGTAGTGTATAGCTACCACTCCAGACGCAGTGATTGGCTGGATGCATCATGTAATTGACTCTCATATTAACCAATAGGAATGCATCTGGAGCAGTAAAGACATGCTTAAGGGCAGATTTTATCCTGGGTTGCATATAGTTAATGGAACCGCAGTGGTTGGCAGCAATAAATATCTAGTGGATCACACAGACTAGACT
Organism: Micropoecilia bifurca; assembly: GCA_903067075.1. Lineage (NCBI taxonomy): Eukaryota > Metazoa > Chordata > Actinopteri > Cyprinodontiformes > Poeciliidae > Micropoecilia > Micropoecilia bifurca. The sequence goes on from CAEGAF010153213.1 coordinate 13,607, forward strand.
CCAGGTTTCCCTTAAATAGCAACATCTGACACATGTAAACATTATCTTCAGGCTTTTACTCTATAATTGTACACATTTGTAGTCTGTGAAAAAGATGTAGTGAAAAATTAGCACTGGTACTAATTTTGCTAATTTTATTCAATGATATTGTAGCACCAATTGACCACACATGTCATCTCAAAAAGTATTTTCAATCCAATCATGAATTAGTTATAATTGATCTTAGTAATCAATCAGTGCATCAACTTCAGTTTATTATTCAAATTGGTAAAAAAAATGTGTTATCTAAGAAAGCCGGCAGATTACATTCAGTCATTAGCTGCGTTTCCATGACGCACGATGCACAAAACTACGTCAACATTCTGCTAATGTCAAAAGAATACAATTTTGCAATTGCAGTTTTTCCATTAAACAAAGAAATGCGATTAAAATCACACGTTATTAAGTTTGTTCATGCAATAAGTGATTAAAAATTATGGCTGATAGGACATGAGCCATGACAATAGAACTCATTATCAACTTCAGAGGAGACGTCGGTGTATTATTATTATTCAGCCATTGGAGCGATAAGCCCCTCTTACTTGGTAGCTGCTACGTTCTTATGCTGCTTTTTGGGGATATTTTATTTATCGATTTTACAGAAGAGCCAACAAACTGAACTTCTGCTAAATAGTTTGATGCTGAGCCCTCTGGCATAACGTTGTCAATATGCAACTAGTGTTTCAAAAACACAATTTTGCAATCGCAGTGTTTCTATTAAATAAACATAATTAAAATCACACATGAATAAATTTGTTCGTGTGATAAATCCATTAGAAATTAGACTGGACTATCGTCCTCCTGACACTTCCTGTTGTCTTAATTTTTTTAAGAAACATCTAAAAAATTTGACTTGTTTCAAGTGAAAAAAAAAGTTTCCATTGCAGTTTTGTGAAATACACAGATTACACAGAACAATGTTCTCATTATTTATCATCCACCATTGTTTTTGTTTTCTATTTCGCTGTTTTCCTAAACTAGCTAGCATTACCCTTTTTATAGTGTGAGCCTGTGTGTCATTCATGTATTTTATTTTATTCTCATGATTAAATCAGTCTTCCAAGTCCAGGCCTCCAGGGAGGGAACTTTTTCACATGTGCACCGAGTGAAACAATTAGGCCCTGAGCAGGACTCTGGAAAAATTGACTGAGCTCTCAGCAGGTGACTCAGCTGTTTGATTCAATGGTGCCGGACCAGGGAGAGACATCTAAGAGTCCCTGGCCACCAGCGCTCCAGGCCCGCATTTGAGCACCTGGGCTCTATTTTATAGTGTTCAAAACCAGCTGCAGTTGCTGTGTGTATTGGTGCATATTGATTATTAGGTTTGCTTATTATTCAAACATTTCTTTTCCTTTTATGTTTACTCATCCAAGGCGTCATAGCTCCAAGGTACACCAGTGAAATGGTCCTATTGATGTTAGATGAAGAGATTCTTACTCCTGCACACACACATGCACACACACACACACACACACACACACACCTACACACGCATTCAAAATAGATATTCATTTTGTTCTACTGCAGTTTTCTTTTCCAACTTTCACAAGTGTTTTAAAAATGCTCAAAAAGTTATGAATACAATTATTTGAACTTCAAAATCATTCCAGTGTGGACAAAATTAGAATACAATATATATAAATGCATTGATTCTAATGCGGCTCATTTTTACCCCCTTTTATGGAATCAGCTACATTTATTTTTTAAGCACTTTGACCGTTTTCAAAAGCAGTGGAGACCCAAATGGAAAAACAAAAAAGTGAAAATGGTCAATTTTTCATATTAGATACCCATTAAAAATATTCTAAGTAAAAGTGTTGAAACACATTCCAATGTCCTTCTACTTTACCTTTGTGTACAACTTTACATTGCTGTGCCACAATCAAGTGCTTTAAAAATAATTCTGGACATTGTATTCTGTGAAACAGATGAATACTTTGATAGGTTGTGTGGATCTCATGTTAGTGTGTGTTTCCAGTAAGAAGCAAAACATTAATTAAAGCAACTTTTTGAGACTTGAAGGAGAATATATCTCACAAACTTTCAGGTTTTTTCTGCCCTCTTCCAGTAAATTTCTGTCCCTGCAACCATCTGCTGATGACCGACCTTGAGAGATGGTTCCACCTGGCGCAACTTCAGTAGCAAAGCGACGCTTCTTGTTCATTCGGTATAAATAATGCAGGTTTTCCAAATGGATCACTGACTGGAACTGACTGGCTGCAAAGCCAGCCCCATTTTCTGTCAGGGAAATTAAATAAATATATGCCCACTGACAAGAAGAAGGAAAAAAAAAAATCAGGAGGGGAAAATTAAATCAGTGTGCATGTGAGTCAGCTGATCCCACAGAAGTTCAATTGAAGTGAGATTGAGAGAGAACCATTTATTATTTGGAAGACCTTAGCATGAATGAAGCAGCCCATCAATAGATGTGATAAACCAGTGCATGCTCCTTCAGCCTGATGCTCCCCCAGTCATGGACCCGGTTGGCCCCCACAGGTCTCTGCTCCCAACTCCCACAACGTGTCAAGCGATCTGCCGACACCAGCGATCTGCCGACACCACCTCCATCTGACTGGGCCTGGTTCTTGCCGTCTGCGCCTGGTGCTCCTTAAACACAATCCATGTAGCCACGTAATCAGAGGCACCTCCCACAATCGAGGACCTTAGTTGACAAACAATTTACCGGCCACACTGCCACACAGCAGGGCCGTCAGGACATCTTAGAATGCAATAATTGTTGCTTAATCATTTACAAGTGTCAATAGTTTGCAAATTTTATGTCAGTGTAATATTCAACTTATTGGATAAACTCTTACTGCAATGGATGCTCACATGCTAAATGTCACAATGTGTTAGAAGTAAAGATGAAAAGATGAAAAGACGAGGAGAAAACTTAGATTTATCACAACTGATGTTATCACAGAATTTACTGATGATGTCACCACTACATAGTTTTTCTGATATCGTGCCTCTTTGTTTTGATGTGTTTTATCTGTTGTGTTCAGAAATGTTTCAGTCTGTAGAGAACCTCAGCATCTCTTGGTTCTACCTCAGTACTTCACTCCATTATTAGTTAACCTTTCTTCATACGTGTGTTTCTATTACCCATAAAGTTGTGCAAATTGAAATTACTAAAATAAATTTGCTTAATTTCTTTTTGACAATTCCGAAACTACACGTTTTTCTATAAAATGTTTTCGCACTAGAATGAGGTGGTTTCTCATAGGTATTGAAATACACGCATTTCACATAACACTTTTTTCACATCACAAATCACTTCATCAGCAAGCAGATGTTACTATGAAGAAAACAGGCAGTAGTGGGAGATCTTAGTTAGTTTTTATTGCAGCTCAAGGCATTGTAGTTCATAAAAGTTGCATGTCATTCAAAAGTGTTGACTTACGTGGCCACTCCAAAGTATAATGGGTTTGTTGCTCAACGCCTGAATAAGACATTTCCCCTAAGGAGCACCATGACTGAAAGATGAATATAACTCATGTAACTGTTTACATTGTCCCCACTATGATTATGAATGACCTGTCATGTGAACAGTATTACTCGTATGACTTTAATTTAATGTAGCCCATTTAATTTATTTGGTAGAAATGTGTGTGTGTGTGTGTGTGTGTGTGTGTGTGTGTGTGTGTGTGTGTGTGTGTGTGTTTTTCTTACAGTGACAGAATCAAAGAAACAAACAGTGGCTGGTGAAATGTCTGAGTGGCCGGTAAAAAATTGAGAAAATGTTTCATTTCCAAGCCTGGTTGATCTTTGCTTGCTTTTAGCCAACTGCTTGACTCTCCAGTAGCTGCCTGAAAAATGCATTACTCCACTTGCTGTGCTGCTACTTTTTCCCTCCAGTTATTTTAAAATTCATAATCGAGTGTGTGACTTAACTTGAATTACCGATTTCCTCCATGGTCCCTGAACTCATGCTATATAGATAGATTACACACAGAGTGATGCGTTATAGGCATCTAAAATGGCTGAACTAACTTTGGACTTGAGAGAACGCAGCAGGCCAGAACCAGCAGATGTCTTGGCTCCCAAAATCATCACTAACAGTGGAAACTTCCCACTGGACATAAACCAGCTTAGCTTCTGTGCCTCTCTGCTCTTCTAGACTCTTGATAGATGTTCAAAGGAAATGCAAACTTTTATTTCACTTTAAAAGAGGACCAATGATGCTGGTAGCTCATGTACTTATACCTTTGTCTATGTTGGTTCTTAAAGCTCTGATGTTAGCTGCAGTCCACTCCTTGTAAATGCCCACCAAATGACCAAATTGGCTTTTGCTTTACAATCCTCTTAAGCCTGCATTATGTCCTATTGGTTCTACACCTTTTTCTACCACAACTTGTACTACTTTCCTCCAGCTGTGATCACTAGTGACTTATTCAACTTGACAACGGCCAAGTCAGCAGCCTTCTCAGTGAGTGTGCAGGTCATAACACTTCTTTTTTATTTTATGAGGTAATTTGTTTGTCTTCTGTTGTATTTTAATTTTCTACAAAAGGAAATGTAGCATTTTAAATAGCAAAAAAGCTGTAAGAAACCTCAACTGAATAAAAGGTTGAAATACATCAGTTTATGATGGATGCACAAGTTTTGCTTCTTTATTTGATTTGAGATAAATAAACATTTCAATATTTTATTTCTTCGGGTATAAAAATATATGAAGAAATATTTACAAGCTTGAATATTGTGTATATATGAATCTAAATACACAAGATAAACATATTTGTCATTTTTTTCATAGTTGAATGAGTTTGTGTTGTGCGAATTTCAAACACTCTTGGTTCTAGTTGCTATTTGGGTTTTGCAATATTCTGAATAACACATTTTGCATGTAGTTATTTTAAACTCCTCCTGTTCGTCTAATCTTTATCCTACATTCTATACTGATAATAGTAAATATGTTTTATAGCTTGACATGATTATTTTTACTACCATCATTAAAACCAGAAAACAGCTAACATATTTTTTAGAACAATGACATTTGCCCTTATCGCGCTGAGCAAAAACTGCTCCGAGAGCCTCTCTATGTTTAGGCCTTACTCAAAGCACTGGTTATATTTTTATGCTGTTTGTGCTTTTGCACTTTCTTGTGTTGCGATGTAAGACAAATACGGCACATTAATGATATGTGTGGGTGGGATGTTCGGAGGCTTTCACATTGTAGATGAGTTCTCCTTTAATGACCTCCACAAAAGCTCCAAACTCAGCTGGAAATGTTGTTCTCCCCCGTCTCGGTTCGCCTGCCTGTCCTTTCAAGTCGTCCTATTTTCTTGGTTGCGTGTTCTCACACCAGCAGATACAGTGGGCCAGGGGAATAAAGTATGTACAGTTTGGAACGTAATAACAGAAAACCACGCACTGAAGAGGCATACATTTAAATCCACTAATTGACACACATGGGTCTGGAGTAAATAAGAAAAACAACAACAACAAAAAAATACATGGTTGCCATCTTGGCACATAGTTTACTGAAGCAGATCACAGTGATGCAGGTCAGTGGATGGGCAAAGGTGAGGTTAAAAACTGCAACGTGCCACTTGGTGATGACAGGAAGCAGGAGTGTTTTAACGTAGAAAGTTCCCGTTAAAAAATCGGGGTTATGAAAGCAGTGCTAAAAGCTGTGATTTGGCTCAGCATTACACAGATTACCACATCTCTCCACAGTCCTCTTTGAAGACAAAGTCAAAGTGCTTCAAACCCCCATAATTTTATTGTTGCAGCTTTTCCCCAGAAACAAAAACACAGATACAGATATATATGTACGTGCGGGAGAAATTTGTTTCCCTCTTTTAAAAAATGTGGGTGAACATAGAAAACAATTTTTGAGGGTTTTGGTCTTTGCAGGACTTCCAGGGTTTCTGTCACTTCTGGGAAAAAAATAATTCATAAGTAGGTCAATAGAAAAATGTATTTAGAGTATTCAAAAATTATAAAGAGAAAAATGTTGTTTTCAAAAATGCCAATGTCAGAATATTAGTTGTAATATCCAATAAACTGTGACAGTTCATCTAATATATTTCTGTCTTGTCTTTGTTGACGCCGTAAAGTGTCCAACTGTTCATGCAGCGATTGTACATCGTTATTAATTTGATTAATTCTAATATTTAAAATATTTTCTACTGCCCGATCGCTATCAGGATTGTAACCTGACAGGTCCTTCGTGTAAGTTTTTCTTCTTTTTAGGTTGAGAAGAAACTTTATTTTGTCTTCTGTAATTTCCAATCCAGTTCTAAAAGACAGAAAAGTCTTGTCACAAGACAGGAAGCTTTATTTGATTTTTATATAAAATTGCATCTTGCCATCTGAGTTCTCAAATGAAAAGAACATTGGTAAACATACATCAACCACAAACGGTGGCAAGCCAGTGGCCTCTGCTGCTGCTCCAGCCAGTGGAGATCCCACCGTGGTCATCCCGTCTTCATATGACTTCTGGAGGAAGACCTTTGCTTCCTCTGAGATATTTGTTCATTCTTATCATAAAACGATAAAAAACAGAGCATTTGCAAAAAATAATATTCAGGACAAATATATTTTCTTAGATCTTGCTGTACAGCTCATTGTTTGAGATGTTACACATACCTTTTCTTGACATAAAACAAAAAGTATTTTTTAAATACCAAATTAAAGTCCTATGACGGATACATCTGGCATTTATTTAGTAAATTCTTGATATCCTACCCAAACTAGTACATAAATTGTAAAAAAAGTTTTTAAAAAGAAGTAAAAAAAAAAAAGTTCTATCAGCGACAAGCTGCTGTGATCAGCAATACGAATGGTAATAACCTGAGCCTGTGAGGAGGAACAGGAGGGACCGTCTGAAGCTATTCAATGGGTCTGATAACCACTAATAATGGCCATTCTGTAGGATGATAACATCCGAAGCAGGTGGGTAAAAACGTTGACTTACTGAAGGTGGAGTTTCTGAAAGAACTGAAGCTCCTTTAAGAGACAGAGGCCCAATTTCAATGTGTTAAATTACCAAGTAAAATTTCTTTTAGGTCACATGATATTTAAAAGCTTTTTAAAACAACTGAAGGTAACATAGTTACAAACTATGCGGATGGAAAATACACAATATTGCCCCTTTAAAGGAGCAATGCCTATCACTGCTACGTTTTTTTAAAGGACAGTGGACGTGTGAAGAGCCTACAGCAGTGTGTGTGTTGAGCAGCTGATGGCGGCCTGCTGTCTCTCCTGCCCTCAGGCAGACCATAGTGTAGCCTGAGGTGCAGGTCGCAGAGGTTCTGTGAAGGTTTCTTTCCAACTGCCATCACTGAACAGAAATGGTTGCTATTCTAGTTATCATTCTCTACAAGCCTGTCAAACATTTTCAGTGAAATCAACATTTTTCTCGTGCAATAATTTAATTTTTTAAGATTTTAAATATGCACTAGATTTTCTTTTTCTTCATTTATTGTACTTGCCTCTATAAACAGTAAGTGGATCTATATGCTTCTGCTTGTGCAGCTTGTCTTTTATGTGGTGCTGCTGAATAAAGCAAAACTGGCATCTTGAATCTAACTGAGCCATTACCCCTGCTAATTTACCAGCTAATGTAAGCCTGCAGTGTTACTCTGTTTAAGGAGCAGAACAACAAGAAACAATGCACTTTGCAATTAGCATTTTAAGGGAAAGAAAATCTATATTCACCAGGTATTTATGCCATATTTTGCTTAACTCTCCCACCACTGTGTAAATGAACAAAACAATGTTTGAAAGCAAGCTCAAGTTGTAATTTAAATTTCTTTTGCTACTGGCGACTGGAGCAGTAATAGTTTTTACCTAAAGAAAGCAAGTAAATCACTGTTTTGATGAAGGAGGTAATACTCAGTACCTTGCAAATGAGCGGGTTTAGAAATAATTTCAACAGGAAAAAAACCAAATGAGAAACAGCATCACAGTTATCAGATTAAAATGCAAACTTTTTGTACCTTTCTAAACGTAAGATATCAAAGAATGGTTTTCTAGTGTCAGCATTCCAGTTGCTTCTACTCTGAGTGATTTAACCCTGATAAAATGTAATAAAGTTTGGTCAGTTTTTTTCTCTGGGAACAGTGGAAAAACTGTTCCTAAAGACTGACCTGTCTTTTCCACCCAGGATCATTTTCAGTTCTTCAAAAAAAACAAAAAAAATGCACCGCCTTGTGACATTTGTCACATTGACATCTGTGGTTTCGAATTCAACGTTCTGTCTCTCAGAGTAAACTTCCCCATCTGGGTTATTTTTTCCTCTGGTAAGACAGAAAAACATCTCCATTGTCTGTTTGGGCTGTGGCTCCACAGATGATCTCGTCTGAGGTACTTTTCAATTTGAAGACATTGGAAAACGTCCCGTCATGTGTTCCTTGTCAAATTCATAGCTGTGATTTTACAGACTACTTTCTTCTCTTCAGAACAAACTGAAGAGTTTCTTCCTTCTGTAAAATCAGGGGACTCAATTAATCAAAATACACACAGACACACAAAGACCATGACAAACAGAAGACTAGGTCAGAGTTTTGCCTTCCAGCAGGAAAACAGAGTTGTATTGAAATAGACCAGATCAAAACTTATCTATGCACAACACCCCAAATGTTGATGTGAAAAGCTGCCACACTTGAAAAATCTAGCAGCTATAATGGCTGTTCTACAAAGCTTAGGCCATAAGAGGACAGAGAAAGGTCTGTCCCACATACTGTCAGATTTGTTTTTGTAAAAATAAAATAAGAAGCATTTCTACTTCACAATTGCATCCCTACAACTTAAAGAGCAACAACTCAGATTTTGGACTCACTGGTTGTAACTTGACTGAAGGGAAAAGACTCAAGGTTTCTGAATCACAATCGTAATGAAACCCGTCTGCCGTCAAGGTTTGGTTTGACGTCTCACAGTGAAAACTTGGTTTACGATCATGTTTTTTTAAAAGAAACTGGTTTTCTACAAAGCCACAAAGGGATTCTGTCCTCACCATTAGGTCAAGAACTATTTGAGAACAATGCTTTTCATCTGTCTTCAAGCTTTCCACTGCCATTAAATGCATCATTATCTACCGAGTTTGGCTGTGTCTCTCGGCCATGTTCACTGAACAACTTCTGACCAGATTTTGTGTTGTCTGCTTTTGTAACGCCAAAGAATCCCAGAACCCAACATCTCCCAGTAGAACATTCAATTGTAATTGATTGTCACTGTAATTGACCTATCTGCACTTTTAAGGCTTTGGCAGGATGCTCAGAGAAAAACAGACAAGAGAGTGGTTGGCAGAAACAGAAACCCGAAAGTTTTAGTTACAAGGAACCAGAGAACACAGAAGGGAAACAAGGTGAAAGTTAAAGGGCAGCAAAATTGACTTTTTTTTTTAACTTTACATCACGTTATAATGTTATTCCCTCATCAAAAACATACCTGCTTTGATTCTCTCATGCATGTTTGAGAAATCTTTTAATCTCCCGTGGCAACCATGCAGCTGTATAAAATGCTTGGTGGGAGCTACAGTTTCCAAGCTTCTGTCTCAAAGAGCAGCCCCCCCCCCCTCACAGAATCCTCACTATCAGCTCCTTCAGACTAGCTAGCAGCAATTAGCAAACACCAGGTGTAACTTTGCATCTGCTGAGGTCATTATAGGAGCTATTTCTCAGTGAAACGCTGGTAAAAATATTGTTAAATGGTTAATTGAGTGAAGTGATGACTTCCTTAAGGCGGATTTTCAGAAAGAGTAAAACTATTTTAAAGAGACAAGGCCCAATTTCAAGGTGTTAAATCGCAAAGTAAAATTTTTAAGTCAT
>CAEGAF010153224.1:0-39031 GCA_903067075.1 Micropoecilia bifurca
TAACAAGATAAGTATCACATTTTAACAAGATAAGTATCACATTTTAACAAGATAAGTATCACATTTTAACAAGATAAGTATCACATTTTAACAAGATAACTATCACGTTTAAACAAGATACGTTTATACAAGATGCGTATCACGTTTAAACAAGTTACGTTTATACAAGATGCGTATCACGTTTAAACAAGATAGTATCACGTTTTAACAAGATAACTATCACGTTTTAAAAAGATACTATTAAGTTTATATAAGATACGTATCACGCTTTAACAAGATTCATATCACGTTTTAACAAGATTCGTATCACGTTTGAACAAGATAGTATCACGCTTTAACAAGATACATATCACGTTTTAACAAAATATGTATCACATTTAAACAAGATACTATCACGTTATAACTTGATAGCGCTCGAAATTTTTTTCCCTGCGTGATAGCGATGCGCTTCCATACCAACACAGATACTTGGAGAAGGACCTTGCAGCAGCAAACAGAAAGGGGCGTGACGGACCACTGTCAGCCTCATACCTTATTTGGAAATAGGACCATTGCACTCCGGAAGTGAAGGGGGCGTACTTGGATACTTCAGCAAATTCTTCACTTGCTCTTCCGGCCGGGTAAGGTCCATTAGCAAAACGTCACAGCAGCTTGTAAACATCATAGCATAACTTCTTCCCTACCATGTGGCTGACGGTGTGTTCAAGTAACCGGGATATTGGAATAATACCGTTTTTAACCTGGATTACAAATACTTCAAGCAAACTGTATTTGTGTGTGAGAAGAATTTATTCTTTACCTGTTCCTACTTATTGGGGTTTGACATTGGTTCCTTCACATATGATCTTTAGAGTACTTACTCAAGTAATTATTTTTCTGTGTGCCTGTCACTGATGAATGCAATGAATCCATTCAGTATTCCTGATTAAAATGTCTTTAGTAAGCAGACATTGTGGACTCAGATTACATCATTATATATTAATTTCCTACTTCTCAGGGAGACAGGTAGACAGTTTTTTTTCTTTGTTTAAAAATAGAGCAAAAAATATTTTAAATTATCATTTACTATCTGTTAGATATTTTGTATGTTGAATATAATGTAAAATATGTTGATATTCCCCCCTTAACAATCAACCATTGTGTGATGTAAGTCTGAAATGGTGATTATTTTTTCAGCTTATTGGTACAATCACAAGACAAAGGTTTAACATGGGGTAAGTAAGTCTTATTTCTGAGAAACTTTCTGATATTACGTAGCTTTACTAGACTATTAATATGCTATCATCTTTATCTTCCAATTTAACAGAATTGTGAGCAAAACATGTCCAACTGTTTCAGCCAAGGTTTCATCTGGAGGAAGAACTCAGGTAAGGATCAAGTGTTAATGGCCAGGGGTGCCTGTCTAATCTCATTTGTTCTGGCAGTGTCGGGGAGATGGGGGAGGTTTTCACCAGTTTAAAACGATACCATCACTACAGGTATTCCAGCAAGGCTCAGATTGGCCTTGACAGGACAAAACATCGCCCCAGTAAATGACTTTAACTTCTCCCACTGCATCAAAGTTAAGGAGAACAAGGTCAAATCAGTGGCAACGTAAAGTTTGATCTTGGAAAACAAACTTACATGCAGTGTAACACTGCGGTGAAAAGTGTTAATGCACAAAGTAGTGCAAAGGACTGCTGACTAATGTACTGAAATGGTTGGAAATACTCTGTGGTCTTTCAGATGGGAGAGGTATTTGTTATTCATATGGCCCTCGAGGTGCATCCTCAAGACTTGAAAGTGTGTATCTTACATGCGCACACATGCATGTCTGCATGCTTGCTTTTACACATGTGAGTGAGTGTGTGCGATGCTGCATCTGCAGTGCTCAGGATGCCATTAATGCTCTCTGCTGATCGCTCTCCCACATTTAAATAACAATGGTGCAGTCAGAGAAAGCGTTGATGTGTATCCAGCTCTCACGCAGAAGCTGCAGGCACAGTCCTGTGCCGCGTGCATCTACGAGTTTAAGTGAAATTGCTTAAACAATTTGAGTGTAACAAAAAAAAAAAGAAAAAACAGAAGAGCAAGAGCGTAGCATAAGAGCATGGCATAAGAAAAGAAAGATCGCAGCTGCTGAATACAGAATACAGGGTCACTTATCGCACAGTGGAATTTGAGCGACCTCCACTCTTATCAGCATCCATAAATCAAATAAAGTGTGTTTATTCAAAATTTTAAAAGAATGCCTGTTATAGCCATTGCAGATTCTTACTCATAAAATTATAGTAAAAATAAAATCATCATTTATTTATTGTTGAGGAAATTGTTTTGCATTATTTTTTTCTAAATCAGTTATCATTAAATCAGATTTAGTCTCCCATAACATTTTCCAGTGTTGATGCTTACAGAGAGAGACCGCTCTGTTTAGCCCTGTGAAATCTCAAGATATAAAGGGCATTATTATTGCTCAATATGTCGGTAAAATATTTTTGAATTTGAATTATTCCTTATAGGAGAAGCTTCTCACATATTCACTCTTCAGCGTTTGTTTTGTTTTCAGTGTGACTTAGGTCCATGTTATTTTTGCCCCATTTAGAATTAGTAGTCTGCTGAATCACCACGTCATTAACAGATTTTATTTCCCTTTTTTCACATACTCCACCATACTTACTGTAACTATTATCTTTAAAAAATGCTTTGTATTTATATGATGCCATGTTCTTTAACAGTCTTCCTGGGCCCTTGGAAAAGAAACAGGCCTACAGCATCATAGATTAAGATCATGCCGCAATACAAAAACTGATTTGTTTTTGCAATTAGAATTGTTTAAAATATTATTTTTTTTATTGCTCTTGCTCCTGTTTTCTAAGACACTTGCAAAATTAGGGTGTTTTATTATCTGTAAGTCATAGTCATTGAAATGACAAGGAACAGTAGAATAAAATGTTTCATTCTATGTGTAATTAATCTATATAATATATGAGTTACACTTTCTGAAATGAGTGAAAAAAAATTTAAAGTTTTCTTAGATATTTTAGGTTTCAGAGCTCTATTGGTATAATAATAGTAAAAATGTTTGATAGACATCAACACCCTGGAGATATATGTTTCAAGCTGATTTATACCACTTGACTGTTGATGGAAATTTATATGAAATGATTTTAGCACTGGTTTTGTACATATATAATAACTGAGAGTACTACTTGAAAATGCCATGAAGGGATGTCCATAGCTCACCTTTTGTACCCTGGAAAAGGGCTTTAAAATTACCTCACATACATATTATATGGCCTCTACACAATAAACAGTCTGTCTGACCTTTAGCCAAACTACATTTCTTTTCTGCCCCATAAGCACTGTGGAAATGTAGCTGACTTATTGTTTGTGGTTGATGTGGTCCAGAGGGTGCGTGTGATAATGTAAAGTGATAGCTTATTCAAGAAATATTAACTTTTGTACAAGTCTTCATAAAATACACAGCTGACACAACTTCAATATGTGTTTCTGTGTTGGTAAAAATGATTCCTGTCCCAGAATGTTATCTTACAAATAGTTTATCAACCTTGAATTGTAGATTTTATTCCGGTTCAGTCATCTACCTGACTGAAAGGTCTTACAAACAGGACACAAGAGTCAAATGTTGTTTTTTTAAATAACTGGCAGATTTCTGTTAATGTTGCCTACTAAGACTGAAGGCCGATGAAAACCCGTAATTTAATAACTCATCAAATTTGAATATCCCTAAAGACTTTAGAGAGAAACAAGTTGGCTTAATGAAAGTATGTCTTTGTGTTGTTGGCAAATCCATTCCAGGTCCTGCTAGCGTGGAGTTCAGATGTCGGTGGCAGATAAAGGCAGAAACAGCCACTCTAACAGATGCTGAGTATAGCAAGATCCCGGAGTCACTGTCTGAGTCATTTAGATCCATTTGAATACCGGACATCAGCAGCTTTCCCCTGTGCTGAACAGGTCTTCACTTCACCATTAGAATTAAAGCAGTGCTGGTCATGGTAAGCTGAAGTATTTTGCTGCTGCACACACTCACAGAGAGAAACTTCTATGTATATCTGTGTGTAAGCGTATGTGCGTGTCTGCATGTTTGAGTGTGTGTGTTGGGGAGTAACTTCTTCCAACAGCTTCTCGGTTCTCATTACTCAGCCACTGTAACATGCTGTGCTTTCTACCTCACCGTATTGGCTGCTGTTTCCAGAGAAAAAGGGAAGGACGAGCCTCACCTCTGCTCTGAATTCATTAGCACACATCACATTTTCAATCTGGACCTCAGCACTGGTTCTCAGCAAGTCTACTGAATAGTAACTGGGGTGGTAGGCAGGGAGGCTTGTGTGTGAGAGAGCAGGAGGGCTCTCTCACAAAAAAAAAAATATCCATACTCCTGTCCGGCGCTGATAAGTTTTGTCACAAAAAACTTTCAGGGCAGACAGCAGGGTCATTAGCATGACTCCCAGATTGAGAGGTGAGGGGGAAAGAATAAGGGGAAAGGAAGGAGGAAGGTGGGAAAAGTCGAAAAGTACATCCAAGTTGGCAAAGTTTTTTTTTAGGAGAACAAGTAAGCACCCAAGCAAGTCTGTGTGTGCATATTGTTACATCCAAAAACAAACATAATCTCTGACTTGTCTGTCTCTCTCTTTCTGACACTTCGACACACGATGCTTGGCATTTGTATGTTCCAGGAAACTGGATCATTTCCCATCTACACAAATTCCTGGATGCTCATAATGACATGACAACTTTTATGGCTGGGATCCATGTTTGTTGCTGTTCACCAAAACATCTATGCGTCATCTGAAAAGTATAACAAATGCACATAAAAAAAAACCCCTACAAAATGGCCGATTCAATCAGAAAACCAAATAAAATCCAAAGCAAAGACAACAGGATTGTGGATTCATTCAACAAGCTTCTATAGACTTTGTATTTTGATACAATTTGCAAAGAGAGATGAGCACATTGAAATTACGACATGTCTCTGATGAGAGGTAGTCAAGTCATCAGAAATAATCATCACAATATTCAACAATCTCACGTTTTTCTAATATTGTGACTTTCTAATATTGTCAACAGAGATTTTTTCTGATATACTTTGAATTTTTAGCCAAATTAACTGCACAAGAAGTCAAATATATTTTAAAGTTTATTTTACATTAAAATACAATTTGCTTTTCTAATGCAAAAATGACCAAAGCAACTTTCTTTTTTATCTTAGTGTTTTTGGGTTATACCTGAGCAGAAGGGATTTTTTTTAACTTCTTAAATATAAAGTGCATTTTATCTAGATAATCAGAAAAACATCACAAATGTTTCAAATATTTTTCCTAAGAAATAAATCTGAAATGTTAGTATAATGAATATCTTAAATTGTGTTTTGTATGTTTTCTATTTACGCATTTTTAGGTAGTTATGCTCGTCTGCACAGCTTTAAAAGTGCAATAATGTGTTGCAAAATAAAAAAAGAACATTTATATTTATTGGTTTATTTCCTTTTCCTGAATACTATAATTATTTTTCTGACAAGAATTCATCCAAGTCTTCTCTGAAATTTGTAGTGTTGGCTCATAAAAACCAGATCAAATTTCTACTAATTACTCTACAATATCTGGCATGACTGACAGAAAGCTTTTAAATAAATTAATGTTTATTGCATTAGAAAAATCTCACATTTGACATGTTAGTAGAATGCAACTATAAATGTGAATATATTTCTTTAACTGAGGGGAGAGAGGACCTCACATTCCTATGTTTAACTTGCAATCAGTTGCCTTCTGTTTTCATGAAAGTCTAAATATGAGCAGAAACTGAGGTCAGTTTCTCTGCCACTCTATAAAAAGGAAAAACACAAGAGAGCATGTTCTTCCAGTGAGGCAGTTATGTTTATTTTCAGCTTCTCACACAAATTAACTGAGCAGATATTTTAAGTGAACTCAGAGTTAAGAGAACAGAAAAGCTGGTTAAAAAATTCTCTAGACTTTATTTTTACTGAACTGCTGCACAGAGCAGCATCTTTGGGTTAACACATCTCCATAGTTACTGCCTACTTAAAGTCTTCTGTGGACTTTTTGTCTTAGAAGGGTCAATAATTATGGGGGTTGCTGCACAGGCACGAAAGAGAGAAAACAAAGCTCAATGTTCAAGAAGTGTGTGGACCTACTTAAAGCAGGTTACCAACCTGTTTCACAAAAAAATAATTATAAAATGAGAAGTTCAAGATGAAAAGCTCAAATCGTCACTGCAACGTCACAACTGTCTGCTTTCTCTAACACTAATGAGCAAGTGTGAGAGGGAGTGTGTACCCTGATTAGCCTGGCAGCATCAGTGTCAGACACTCAGCGGGAAGTCCACGACTCTGTGTGTGTGTGTGTGTGTGTGTGTGTGTGTGTGTGTGTGTGTGTGTGTGTGTGTGTGTGTGTGTGTGTGTGTGTGTGACTGCCAGTCGGCTCTCCTTGTCTGTTTTTAATGCTATCCCTCTCTTACTCGCTTTCTTCATCTTCCCTCTTGTTTTCCAAGCTCCAGGAACTCTGATCCTTGCATTCGCTCAGTTTGGCAAATGACTGCAGGGCCTGACAATCCACTGTCAGCACGCGCCGCCACAGTCAATAACGCTGTCCCATGTCACCGCACTACACTGGCTAAAGCTCATTTTTCTTATCCCTCCCAAAAACTGCTGCTTAACAGCCTCTTTTTCCTCGCCTCTGCCAAGCAGGCTGAAAGCCTTGCCATATCCACTCCCCCCCCCCATCATTCCCAGTCCTCGCTCAGAAAACCCCAGCCTGGCACATTTTTTGGTTGTCCAAATGACCAGAACATCCTTGGTTCAAGTGAATGCTGCATAATTTGAGTCCAAGTGAAATTTGGAACCAAATGTGATGCCCCTGAATTCTGAGCAAGTGATGGGTGACTGATCCAGCTGTCTTGCTGTAACAAGATGAGGTCATGTTGGCTATACTCAGATACGGGCGTTGTAAGTATGCATGCACACACACACACACACACACACACACACACAACCACGTGCATGCATGAAAGAGGTGCAGCAGAGCTCAGAGTGTTACAGAGAAACCGCAGTCTCCACGATAATCCACTTCTCCTCTATCCTGATCCATTAACCTCACAGTGTACCCTCACACACACACACACATGCACACTGGGATCAGAGCTCGGGTTGTCCAGCCCCATTGTATCTGCATGAAGCTGAGATAATGGCATCTGTCGCTGCTCCTTTTGTCAGCGCTGTCCCCGGCCCCTGCTCGCTGCTGGTCCCCATTAGCTGGCTGCTGGCCCGCTGGCCTCTCTGCTCCACGCTCTGCTGCCTGACCAGAAAATACAGGAGACGCCTGTCCCTTCCTCTAACTCCCACTGTCATTGTCTCTCTTTTTTTTTCTTCTCGTCTAGTCATGCACCTCCTCTTGTTGCTGCAGATCAGTGTTTCACAAAACAGTTCAGTAAACAGGAAAGCTGTAAGAAAGACGGATTTCTGTCTGATGATAAACCTCCATTTGGTTTTTCCGTTGCCTAAAAGAAAGGATTGAAAAGTGAAACTTTTATTTTTTTATTCATTATTACCACACACAAAGTGACCATAGTTTACAGCTAATGAAAACCCCAAATTTGAATATAACAGTCAGACATTGATAAAATACTTTAATACTTAAATGTTGTGTTATTGCCTACATAATCGTAGGGGGGAAAGCAGGATCTTGATCTTGCACGATCTTGTTGTCCATCAGACAATAACCGGTGAGCAAGTAAGCTCTAAAAGTTCAGTTTAAATGAAACTGGCTGTACATAAACCTCTGTGGGCAATCATTTTAACAGAAAGCTAAGTGGAGGGAAAAAGTGTGGAAGTTAGATCCAGCCCAAGGCATAAGCAAACTAAACCAATGCTTAGTAGCCTCAAACCATCGAATGGTTGAGTTTTAACCCAGAGCAGAGATTTAAAAATGTTACTTTTTTTGAGTATGACAATGCTGTTGAATTTAATATGATTGTTCCAAGATGCATAGATTGAAATATTTTAAGTTGCTTAAAATTGTGATTTCAGATTTGTAAGAAATTGAACGTTTTATTTTGTAAAATATGAATCTTGTTTAATTGTTGTGTTAAATCTATGTTGTTTTTTTTCTTTGTGCGTTGTTCACAAATGCATCTCAGCAAATGAAAACCAGCCTTTGATTTCTTTTAAGATCATTCACTTAAACTAACTCCCCCTCTCTCCTCTCTACCCCATTCCAGATTCTACCAAATCTTTGTTGGAACACATTGGAGAGGCGTTCTTTATGGGAAAAGGAGCCCAAAATCAAAATTCTGCTTAAGGCTCCACACAACCTTGGGCTGGCCCTAGTGGCAGTAACGGGTGAACAGGCAACACCTCACAACCATCGCCTGGAGAGGATTGCAAAGTAAATCCTTTTAATGAGTCTGGAGGATTCACAAGGTATAGATGGTGGAGGGATTGTGCTCTTCCAGAGCCACCACACATAAACATATCCAGGATGACGGCTCCAAGCGTTCCTTGCGTTACTTCTTCCATAACTAGAAACCGGGTTGCATATGTCCTCAGTTGTTACTAGGTGATCCAAAGTGATGCTCTTAAGTTTTGCATTTCAGCTGGAAATCAATTTCCTAGAGTCTGAAGGAAGAGTGATGAGGCACAGAAACCAAGATGTCTAAGGTCCATTGTTGTCTATTGTTGTTGGTTCACTGTGTTTCATCCATTTCAAAGTCAGAACACACATCTACATGTACTGTAAATCTTATAGCTCTGCATGCTTCCCTCTGCTGACAAGCTTTATGGAGATCCTGATTTCATTTTCAAACATGAGCCGTTCCTTGTTCACTCTGCCAGAAGTACCAGCACTTGGTTTATACACCATAGTTTCACTGTGCTTGACTGGCCTGAGGAACCATATGGACTATTGTCGAGATGAAGATGGAAGACGTCAGACCCGACAATGCAACTGAAGTGAAGGCAACTTTTAAAGAAATTTGGGCTGGGTATTGAGTGAAGGTGCTTCACAGTAAATGGAAATACTTACATTTAATGGATGTTTCTGCATTAAAGATTGTTTTATTTGCATTAATAAAACAATGCAAATAAAAAAAATGGGCCAATAAGTTGCAAAATTTTCCAGGCAACTTATTTTTGGAAATTTAAATGCTGTAAGCAATAATTACCATAATGACCAAATAAAAAAATGAAACATGAAACTCTAAGTGGAATGAATCTTTATATTGAGTTTGATTAGCTCTAATTAGCTCTTAACTTATATTCTAATGCATTTAAGTGCAGTAGATTATTTGACGGCAAATGTCACTGCTGTCCAAAAAAGCTGCTCTATCCTACAAGTGAAGCAACAATTCTGCTTCTAAAAACAATATTCAATCATATTAGTTGCTTATTCTTCCACTGATTGCTTTTTTAATCAGCTTATTCAATCAGCTCTACATGATATCAAATGAGAGTTGAAGTGGAAAACAAAAAGGTGTTCAGTCTGATTAAAAGCCTTTTAGAGACTAAAATAAAAAGCACAGATGATACTGTCCTTTAAACTCACCTGGTAAATTATTTTTTTCTTTTTTTTCTGATTTTGGTATGTTTTCAAATCTATCGTTTTGTGCCTCAAGCGATATTTTTGAGACACTTCTCCAAGAGGCAAGTTTCTTCATTACAACAGCAGCACCACCATCAAAATGTGCCAAACTTGTCAGAGACATGCTGTCTGTTGTACAGACAGCGAAACACCTCAGCTCCATTAATCTCAGCTCCAACTCGCCTCGTTTTTGCTGCATAATCTGCACTCACCGGAGCCACACCGGCTCAGAATATAACAAATGTAGCCCGTGTTACATCTGTCACCTCCCTGGGACGTCTTACTTAGTCTCATCATTTCCCCCCCTCATCTCTCATAAGCACGGCTAATAAAATGTAAAGATGGGAGATAGTGCACCGCTGACTGAGTTTTATTAAGAACATAATGGCAATATCCCCGCTGTAATGATCTAAGACGCAGAGCGGGCCGTCCGAAGGAAGTGGGCATGACATCACAGGGGGAAAAGTCTGTTCTGCTTGCTTTATTTCATTATATTGGTTGAGCTCCCTTATTAGGGATGAGGGGGGGGCAAAGCAGCTCTGCCTTTGATAAAGCAAAGCAATTTCAGCTGCTGTTATAGCGGCAAATTACAGTTGTACATCATGTAGCTCTATCTCTCTCTCTCTTTTTTTTTTTTACTTCCTAAACTTCTCTCACGTTCTCCTTCTTCTCTAGGTCTCTGCGTGCGAAAAGTCCTCGGTGTGGATGTTTATCTTCCTGTCGCCTGCACTGTGAAGCAGAAAGACTGGCACAAGCAAGAGAGACGGTGGTTAGAACTGCAGACAACAGCCCCATCTACAGATACTGGGAGGTCAAGGTGTCACCACAGATTATATATTTTTTATATCTGGATTTCATCTCGATGGCATCTTCTTAATATGTGGATCAGATATATTTAAAAAGGGATATTTTTACTGTAATGGTTAAAAAATAGTTTTTTTTAGATGTTCAATAACCAAGTAAATGAATGAATGAAAGTCTTGTTTAAACATGTGAAATCAAAAAGGACAACAAAGTTGAAATATGACAGCGGGGTTTTTTTATATAAAACCTATTATCCACTAGTTTGGGTTCACAGTATTTAATTGACATATATAAAATACAAATGATGATTTGTGTTTTATACTTCATTAACAGATTTTAAATATTACATCCGGATACCAAAACTAACTCCCCGATTTCACCTCTCAAAAACATATTTACGTACAAACACCCGGATTAATAAAGGAAAATACATACAGATAACTTCAACATATGCTATGATCTATCCCAATAATGCTTCATTGGGATAGAAGCATTATTTGGTCTTGTTGATCTATATCAACAAGACCAAATGCATAAATGTGCTATGACGAACAATGTTCCAAGTTCGGAAAATCTCATGGAGCATATTTCTATCCGTCATCTGACAACAGTTTCTCACAACTGTTGCTACAGGAAACGAATCAGCTCCAACTCCTGTCAGCAAGTTTTACAAAGGTTTGGTCATTAATTGATGCATCCAAAAGTTGCAGAACTGCAGTTTCAAACTCCCACTCCAACAAACTACCTAGAGGACACAGCGAACTCGGTGGTGGCAGCATCATGTTGTGGGGATGCAGGGAAAGTGAAGCTGGTAAGAGTTGATTGGAGGATGGATGGAACTAAATATAGTGAAATCCTGAAAGAAACTCTGTTAACGGTTGCAAAAAAAACTTGAAGCAGAATCTTAAATGGAGCAACAATGAAATAGTTCAAATCTAAATATTTTTTGAATTGTGCCAATTTAAAAAAACTTAAAATTTCCTATCACTCAGTGACTTTTAACAGCAGAACATAAAGTAAACCATGCACCTACCTTTTTCGCTCTTGCGTTATTAGACATTTTATGTTTTTCTTATAGTTTAAGTTGCCAAAACATTGCTACAATTTTGTTCTTGAATGTAATATTTTATTTAAAAACAATACCAACAATAGTCTTGTCTCTGTATCACTTAATCTTTGACGTATTTTTATTTGTACACTTATCCAAGATGTCACTTTAAAGCAAAGTTTTCTTAGTTATTTCTGTAAAGTATAAAACTATCTTCTGTTGTATATATCCCTAACATTATTGTTTTGAATAAACTTTTTATTTTTTACCACAACAAAAATAATTTATCTGCAAAATCATTTGAGACCCCTACAAATGCCATAGATGCAGAGTGAAAAGTTATACTGGTGTATAAATTTCACAAGGCAAATCCAAATTATTTCACGATATTTTTCTCTAATATTTACAGAAAGAAGGAAAAATACAGTCGATAAATATTCCCAGTTTACATTTTTGAAGTACTTCATTAAGGTGCACCATTGGTCTTGCATTAAACCCAGGGATTTGAGAAAATAAAAAAAACAGCTCACATTGACCTTCAAATCATCATAAACACGACCCCGTCCCTTTAGCTGAATATGAAGTGACTTGCAGATCAACAAACCATCAGGCTGACAGCCCTAACCTATCTGCCATTAGCCTGTCGAGATACCACACTTTGCTTTAATTCACCATCTTTCAGAGTGTCACACTTTATATTCCCTGGCATGGTCGGGCTACATGCAGATGCATAATTTATCTCAAATTAGCGCCTATTTGAGTAAGCATCAAAGCAAGGCGGCTAAGGTTGGAGAAGAGCTTAAGGAACCGCAGGGAAACCATCGACAGGATTAATGAAGGAGATTTTTATAAGAAATTACTGGCTTAATGAAGTGGATAAAAAAGCTGTCAGTGTTTTATTGCATCTAAATTGTGTGGAAGTGGTGTTTAGCTGTCTCGCCTACATCCCACATAATGGGTCGTGACAGTAGCTGTGAGGCTTATTTAACTTAACTGGTGAATAACTTGCATAGCGAAGCTATTCACCGAGTTGTTTTTAGATGCACTACACCAGGGAGGGGAGATGTTTCCCCCCGTATTCCTCCTCATCTATTGTGATACCTCATCAGAAGAACAGTCAGCTGGAGAAAACCGATAATCAGCCGTTCTGTTGTGTGGAAAATTGTTTTTGTTGAAATTTAAATGCTATAGGAATCATTTTTATTATTATTATTATTAAGGAAATTACAAAGCAGAATAAGGTAAATTAGGCATTTTTTATTATTGCCATAGTGAATATTCAGAAGAGTTATTTTATACGCTTCCTAAATTACTGGAAATATCCAATAACCTGCGGCTGAGTCGCATAAGTAATTGCAGAGGTCCAGCAACTAATGCTTGAACTGGATCCCATTGAATGAAAAAAAATAAATAAATAAAAAATAACTGAGCAGGAGGTATTTCAACGGTCCTGCATCGCCATCTTGTGTCTGTCTGAAGTATTACCCTCTGAGATGAGTCCTACCTAAATCACCCAGCTGGTAAAACGATGCTGATGGCCAGGTGCTCATTAAAAAAATAAATCACACAAATTTAATCAAACTGTACCAATTCTGCCAAGGAGAGGCTAAAGAAACATGATGGTTTCTCAGCAACATGCTAAGGACCATTTAATCAAATATTTGTGCAGAATTAAGTATATATTCAAGCTTCAATGCATAACTGTGACTAAATGTGGAAGAGAAAATCCACAACTCAAACTTGTGCAACTTCTTTGTTTTTTGATTATTCCATCATGACAAAAACAAATTCACTTTTAAGTGCATAAAGCTCTGAGATGAAATGCATTTGTCTTACAAAATGTATATTTTATACATTGCTGTGAACTCTCCTGTCCCTTTTTCTGCCCCACATATTTTAGATAACCAAGATGGAGACCATATTTAAAGGATCATTTCATTTCTGACAGGGAAAGACTATCTAAACCAACAAGACACGATGTGGAAAAGGTTAAACACCCCGATTAACAGATTCAGATTAATACAGTTTGATTGGTTCCAAATAAGTCATCGATATCAAATACTGGAATAATGAAGGTTATTTTAGCCAATGTCTCTAAAAACCAAAACATATTTTTTTCCATTTTAAATGTAACAATTGAAGATTTATAGATATAGGCAGACCTATAAATTATAAAAAATAAAGAAATAAAAGCAGGGGAATGATATTAAAGTCAACTTTGATCATTTCTTCCTCTAGATATATATGCATCTTTTTATTTTTTCAATTCATTTTTATTTTAACTTTTGATTACAATGAGCAGTGTTACGGCTGAGAACAATACAAGTCAACAACACACTGATGAACACATGCTTGGAATGGGATCTTGTTCTTGTGAACCCTTGTGATTAGAATTAAAACACTAAATATGAGTAAAAAAATATCTGGGCATGTATTGGAAATTACAGGTTGAGACACATGCAAGTGTTAACCGGTTTATTTTAGAATACCAAAATCATTTTCTGTTGCAATTGTGGTGTATTTTTTTTAAAGAATCTGTCATTTCTCACATTTTTTGGCAGTGCTTTAAACAAAAGCCAAACATCTTTTTAAAGCCATCACAATCCAAATAAAAAGTTGAAATTTTCAGCTGAGCAATACAGCAAAAAAGAAAAAAAAACACAGATTTTAACTGATTGAGAAGCGTTTAATTATGCTGAGCCGCTGTTATCGAGATGAAGGCTGTAAACTTTGAGTAAAAGATGCTTTACTGCAAGAAGCTCAGAAGGGGATTAAATCAAAACCTTTAACTGAAATCCAAACACTCATACACACAGATATCCACACTCTCTCACAACGACATGGATAGATGGACAGCACAATCCCTTTTGAGTCTGTTCACAACACCCGTTTCCCTTCACAAGTGAATCCAAAAAGTGAGTTTTGGGCAGCATTAGGTTAGGGGGCGATGTGGAGTGAGGTAGGAAGAAGCTTGCGCTGCCGTCAAGCTCCATCTACCTAAGGCCAACTCTGAACGTGTGTGTGTGGGTTAGGACTAGCAGTTCACATCCACAGTTTTTGTTTTTGTTTTCAGCACAGAAATGGTCGGGTTCGTCACTACACAGGATGAGGACGTCACAATGTGTCCAGCAGAGGTCAGACAGTGTTTGTTGTTTTTCCTTCCTCCTCGAATCGTCCGCGTAAAAAACAACCAGCAGCTCAGTGTTGCAGCCAAAGACTGTTTTAGGAAATCAGAGGGGAGGGGGGGGAAATGCTGAACCTGTTCCAGTCCAGGTGCGGTTTCTCCACTTCGACACAGCCAACACAGGGCTTTACGTTCACCTAAAGCAGATGCCTCCGTCCGTGCGTTGCTGCTGCTGCTTCCTTCCTCGAGGCATCCATCACTGCTTTAGGTGCAGGGAGATGGAGGGGGGGGGATGCGACTGGGGCGCCAGAATCGTAGTCTCTCCTCCACAGACTCCCCATCTTTCCTTGTTCCTCCCTCCATTTTTCAAGTTTTTTATCTATTCTTTGTTTTTGAAGCAGCAGTGTTTACAAGGTGTTGCGCGGCGTGCCGTTCATCGCCACCGCCTTGTTGCAGGGGGAGCCGACCGCCTGCGAGCCTAAAGGACGCTGAGCGGAAACTCCCACCTCAAATACTTCGTGGATGGCCTTCCGGAAACAATGGAAGTTGTAGTCTATTAATCCTGGGGATATAATAATAAAAAAAACAAGTATTCAGCATATGTGCATGGTTTGAGAACCTTCTAAATAAAATGACAAGAAAAAAAAAAACTGAGATCACCCAGGCAGGATGTCAGTTTTAAGTATGGTTAAATGGTAAATGGACTGAACTTCTATAGCGTTTTATCTAATCATTTTGACCACTCAAAGCACTTTACACTAAAGCCACATTCACCCATTCACACTCACAAACGCTCACATATTTATACACAGATACGCAGCTCGGTAGGCAACTTGGGGTTAAGTGCCTTGCCCAGGGGCACATCGACATGTGGCAGGAGGAAGCTGGAATCGAACCGCACACAGTCGCCCAGTCACACAGCCGCAGTCGCCCAGGTTGATGCATAAATGCAAAAAAATAAATTAATTAAATTACAATGGAGTTTAGTTTTTTGTCAGCTTTAAATATGGGACCAGAAAAATCCAAAGACTGCAAGAAGGACAAAGAACTGAGAGATGCAAGAATCAGTACATGGATGGATGGACAGACAGATGGATAAACATACAGACTGATAGATCCACTGAAAGCTTGAGTAGAAAGAAATGAACTGATGAATAGATGGATACAAATGGATGGATGGAACCACGAACGAAAGGATAGAAGTTAGCAATTTATTTTTTATAAAGCGTGACACTTAAATTGCCTTTGAGTTCGTTCGAGTTGAGTCTCCATCACGCTGATGATGGAACATAGTGGAACATCCAATAAGAAATGCCCTACTATTTAAAACTCTAGGAGAATCTTGTCATTTGCAGAATAGTCTTACAAGTCACAACTTTTAGTAGAAATCCACACCACTCACAACCAGGAGGAATGTTTTTTTTTAGTTTCCACAGCAACAACCATACCAACTTTAAAACAACCACAGCTGATACAAAGTGCTGTACATGAAAACACAACATAATAAAAAAATAAAAACTCTTACAGTTTAAAAACTAAAACATACAATTTAAAACTAGATCCTGCTGGAGTTGAAAACCAAGTAAAATAGATGGGTTTTAAGACGAGCTTTAACAACAGAGCATTGCTTTGGCAGGAACTTCCAAAATTCATCGAGTGCAGAAAGTGTCAAGGATATCAAAGGATGTGTCCAAGTTTTTCTTTCCGTAGTAAATTTTAGGCTTGGACTTTAAATTTTCTTCTCTTTAACAAATTTGTCAGGCAGAGCGTGAATTACGTCAGACCAGAAAGAGATTCTTCATACACGTCTCTCATCCTGAATCTAATTTTTTAAAGCATTTATTGACCAGGATCACTGTTAATGAGTGGAAATGTTTTGGTTTTAACGTGCGTCTGTGTCGGTGCAGGTTTACCTTTACGCTCGAAGCTCTCCTCCCTCAGGATGCAGACCAAAGCGAGGAACTTTGTGACCTCTTTAAGGTACAGCACAGTCGTGTTGTTGAGCTTGATGATGGCCATGGACTCCTTGTCGTAGGCGCTGCCGCTGCCATCCTCCCTCAGACTAGTGCACCATGAAGACAGCAGCGTAAATTTAAGAGCTGAGGAATTTACTGCAGCTCTTTTATGAGGTCATTTTTATCCATTACAAAGTTATTATAAAACTAAACATTCATGAACCCACACCCATACATCTTGAGGTGTTCAACATACCCGTATATGCAAGAGACGTCAATGACCACATCGATCATATCACAGCACAGTTCGTAGGACTGCATATCTACAGGCGAGCTGTCTGTGGCGATGTAGATCTTACTGACCACGTCGAACAGAAAGGCCTTCTCGATCCCTGAATTCTGGCAGGAACAAAGAACCAAAGGTGACAAAACATGAAGCAGGTATAAAAAAAGAAAAGAAATAACATCATGTGGACATTTAGTACCACAATTAAAAGTAAGTTAATTCTTCTACTAGCCCAGTAGTTTTTAAAACAGGGGTTGTCCAAAATACCTTTGCACATTTACAAAACTATTAAACTTTTATTGAACTACCAAAGTCCAGCTCATCAAGTCCAGCAGTCGCATAAAAAGAACTCAAATATTGCGTTTATGGACAAATCCTTTGATGTTTTATTACCTCACATCTTTAGCAGAGGATAATCAGCTATTAATAGGAACAACCTGGTAACAGAAATCAGCTGATTTTCAGGTCGTTTTTTTCTTCTTCCAAATCAGTGAATGTGTCACACTCTTTAGTGTGGAGGATGCTATTGAGTGAAGATTAGAACTTAGTTTTTTTTTCTCTCTTCCCACAACCCCACACAATTCTACCCCAATTCAATTTCATCAAAACAATTAATGTACATTGCTATGGAATATCATTGTATTAATTTAATTAGTACAATGATTATGGATATAAACACACAAATTCTCAAATAACCACATTTCCTTACAGAAGATTTTTATCTGAGGTAGGACATAATTAGAGTATAGTTGCTATGCAACGTCTTGTTTTTTTTAATTCACGTCATCTGTAATGACATTTGAAAAAAGGAAATGGAGTACATGTATCATGTACTCTGTTTTAACTTACATCTAGCTAAAACAAACCAATCACTTAAAGTATATTTGTGTTTATAGCTCATCATTTCAGGACAAAATATTGATAAACATGTCCTCAAAAAAACCTCAGAGGTTTTGCACAGTCATATCCTCAGGATCAGCTGTGACCTGCATCAAGAAGAATGTCTCACTTAAATCACAACCAGGAAAATAGGAGAGAGTTGGCCGTTTCCTACTTACAGAAATGAAGATATTTAAGAGGTTCTCCAAGGTGGGCAGCTGGGGGATGAGCTTTTGTACCACTTTACTGAAGGCCTCAAAGATGGAGTGGTCATAAATACTTGTCAAATAGAAGCTGGATGAAACAGGCATAAAGGAAACCATTAGTCTCAAGACACTTCCTTCAAAATGATTAAATAACCAGTTAGGAAAAAAATTACAAGATCACGAGAAAACAGATAAATGACAGAATTTCAAGCTGATAAGAGACGGATAGTACAATAAACTGTTGCAGTTTCGACTGCTGCAAAAGTCTGCAAAATGAATGGGTTTTAGTGACAGAAATATAAAAATAAAAGCTTCATTTCTATGAGGAAGTGGTAGTTTGATCCAAAGAGAGCTTTCAGCAACCACTGCAAAGAAATGTAATTTTTCTGAGCAGAGCAGTTGAGAAACAACCAGAGACCTTTTTGCTCCATCATATATCCAGAACGGATCTGGCCATCTAAAAGAAATAAAACATTCTTACCCCACATAAAACACACTTCTGCCATGTCGCCAGGGCTCCCAAATGATCCGAAAGGCTGCTGACTGGCAAGCACAGCCAGATGAAATAAATAAAATCAAATAGTTGTTCTTTATTTATAGAGCTCAAACAATAATTTAGAAATAATGTGAAGCAATTTTTTTTAATTGGATAAATTATTTCAGTGTTATACAAAATTCATTATTTCCCTTTTATTTCCACTGATCATCCCAAAAAGGAAAAACAAAATGAAATCACACAACACAACCAATACCAAAAATATAATGATGTCATTAACAATTTCTTTTTTGTGGTTCTAATGCAAGTCAAAATACATCCCGTAAAAATAGAACGCCACATCAGACAGACGTTTTATTTGTACATGTAAAATGTGAGCCTGCTGTGGCAGTGCAACACTATCTGACGCATGAGTCAGTGTCACTTCATTAGAAGAGCAAAGAGGAATTTGACAAGAATAGCGGCATAAAACCTTTACACCGCACCTCAGTCAGGTTTCACACCAGGCCATAGACCTATAAGTTTTAAAATTATATCAATTTGACAGTTGAATCAGGAAATGTTTCACTACTTTTAATCAGCAGCCCTTGGTACTGTGGATCTTTGAATTCTGGCATTATGTCCATTGGTATTGAAACTACAACATTGTCCCAGTTTATATTAAGAGTTTTTCCTAGTTATTTTAGAGTTATTTCTCTACTGTGGGCCCCCTCTACATTGGGGTCCCTCAGAGGTTCACACTGGGTCCACTGCTGTTTATCTTGTATTTGTTGACACCGGGGCCTCTTTTCAGGAAGCACAATGTTCCTTTTCATAGCATTTTGCTTGTTCTGTATGTGTTATCTGGCTATATTGTGAAGTTGACTGATGTGTCATCAGTCAACTGGTGTTTATAGATTTGCAAAGTGAAAAACTTGACCGTGTTGAACGATTGAGTAAAGTACTAAATGACATAAGAATCCACAGTCCTACAAACTACACATCGTACATTAGACCTGTTCAAAACGAAGCTAGCTTTGACTCAAAATAAGTCATTGTGTTTGTGGCAACATGTGATTGTTGTTGCCACTACTTCCAGACCACAAACCAAGACGAACACAATAGTTCAAACCTTTAAGCTGAAAAAAATTATGAAGCAGGTCCCGTTTGTCTGACGCGAGTCAAGCTCACATGGAGAAAAATTACTACATGCATCAAAACCTTTTTGGATTACAGTGTCTATAAAAAGCATTCACCACCTTAGAGGTTTTACTCCTTTTACAAATCAGCATAATTTGGATATTTTTACAAAAAAATACAAAGAAAAGCTTTAATGTCAAAGGTCCAGGCAATTGATGCTACGTACAATGCTGTGGAAATTATTTATCCCTTTGATTTTTTTTTATCTTAAATGTTTTGGTTTTTCATATTTTTATATGTGAAATGATAATTTAGCTATAATAAGGGGATAAAATGCTATCTAACCCATCCTTCACAATCCATTTTTCATGCTTTTCAAAACAATAAATGTCTCCACATTTGCCAAAAAAACCAAAAACAAAATAATAATAAAAAATTAAACCTTCCAGATGACTCCCATAGATTTTGAGAAAATATTCTGGGGATTGATGAGAGAAAAAAATAATATTTTGGAAGGTGTGCATCCTGTTACATCTGGCTTAAAACTAGTACGTCATTTCAGAAAGAGAAATGTCACTTTACGTGACAGTCACGTAAAGTGGTGTCAGTATAATGTGGTGGGCTGCTTTGATGATCCAAGACCTAAATGAGATACAGATCCATGAATTCTGCTCTCCCTAAGATTTTAAAGATAATCTCTGACCATAGTGTGTCACTTAAAGGTCAAACATAGTTGAGTGATTCTGCAGGACAGTGATCCACAGCAGACTGACATTTTTTAAGGATTCCCGTTGGTCATGGGATTTCCCCAGGACTCCCCCTGGGCTTCCCCCAGGACTCCCACAGGATGGGAGTAAACTTTACTGCTAATCATTTAAGAGGATCAAAAGTTAACAGGAGCAGACAAGAGCCAAGAGACAAAATCACCATGACGACAAATGAAACATAGGTCAGGTCAATTAGTTTTTTTACGGCATTTTTACCTTAAATAAAGTCACCATTTAAAAACTGAATTTTGTATTTAGTTGTTTAAATCATTTTTACAGCACTGCTCAGTGAAGAAAAGACTCAATAACCTCTTTGCGAAGGAGCAATAGTTATGTGAAAGTGTGGAAAGAGAGGGTTAACTGCGCTCGACTGAATCATTCTGACATATTCTAATTTATTATTTTAGCTGAATCCTTTACTAATGTCAAGCAGCCACTTTGCTCGCGTAACAAATATTAAATCAGATTTACCTAAGGTGCAGCTTCTCTAAACTTGCGTCGGCCAGATCGTCGTTGGCTCTCTGATGGATGTCTCTCTGCGTTTCGATCTTGTGATCGTCTGAAAGGCCATCCACTTTGTGGATGAACACCTCAAAGTTGATCTCTGGATTGACCCTGTAGGCCCGTGACACGGTGAGATGGAGCCGTCCCAGAGCCTCCATGTAATCGTCCTGCAGTGGAGGATTTGTGGTTTTAATTTTGAGTTTGCACAAACAGAAAGTCGGTCACAGCATAGCATGAAGAGAAAGAAAGGAACATAAAGGCCAAAAAATGTTTAATTAAAGATGTCTGATGCATTCCAAGTTGGAATACAACAGACATACAATCTTATAATATAATCTGTTTTATGCATCATACCACACTGTAAGGGGCTGCGTGTTGCAGCTTCTGTCATAAAGGTAGCTGTCATCCTAATAAGCATGTTCCACCATGTTGTAAAACATGAAGAAATGCACTTCTGCACTCTTTCCTGAACATCAAGAGGAAAACTGATCTGCTCCAGTAAAAACAGCTGAAACAGATTGAATTGGATGCACCTCCACCACAAACAAACCCTGAAATCCGATCAGCTTCCGCTTTTACTGGAGAAGAGATCAGTACTTGAAAGCATTTTGAGTCATGTGGACCGCACACTCTAAGAGCCCATTTGTTGATGGTAATAAGCTTCTGGTAAACATTAACTGCAAGAATGACATAGTATTTTTTTTATTTTCAATAAGTAGAAAAAAAAATGACAATGACTCGGATTTTGTTTATACTGAATAAAATAGCTGCTCATAGCAAACCCCAAAAGAAAAGAAGAAAAGAAGATGAAATGAAATTCAGCATCCTGTTTGTTCCTCACCTGAGCATCGATGACAAATATCAGCGCTCCGGTTCCTCTGAAGATCATCTCGTAGTCAAAGGTGGGGTCGAGAAAGTCCACCTGGCCGGGGAAGTCCCAGATCTGGAAGTTAACAAAGGAGCTGCTGGAGATGTCATCCTTGTAGATCTTGTTGGTGCTCTCCAAAAACAATGTCTCGTTGGGGGACATTTTGTGGAACACCACCTGGAATGACAGTCATGTTTGTAATTTAGCAGAACGAACGCAAACAGCTTGTATCAGTCTGTAACATCTGTGAAAATTACTGCTGACAGTTTGATTACTTACACTTAAATCAAATGGAGAGTGACAAATTAACTAAGATACGTCAGAGCTAAAAGATAAAAGTTGTTCAGTTTGGTAATTTGGCACTTTTAAAAAGCCAGTTTGCAACAAGGACAAAAACAGAAATTACTGTGAAAACAAGGAAGTTCAAACTTCAATAGATCTCCAGCATCGACTCGGCACTAGTTGAAATCATTAGAAGAGCATGAGGTTGTAATCAAAATGTCAATGTTGTGCTCACTCCACAGCTTGGCTGTATAATGATGAATCATCATGTTTGGTTAGCTGTAATCAAATCTGTTCATTTATTCATGTCTGATTCTTGTATTCAGTATTTCTCTAACGTAAAAAAACTTGTCACTTTACTCGTTACACTTTACATCAATTATTGTCGTAAAGAAAATAATTATTTTCACCAATTATTTAAATTCCTCCTCGACTTGCAATTTTTAAAATTGTTATAAAGTAAATTGTTTAGATTTATATTCTATGATATACATGTATTATATTATATAGGCAAATGTAATGTACAGTCTTTCATTTTTAAATTCTGTCTTTGAGGGTTCAAAAGTGTGATACAAGTCTGATATTATTCTACTTTTTAAGTGAGAATAAAACAGTTTCACAAAGTCGATTTTTTTTGGTGAGCACAATTTGATTTATATTTTTTTAATAAAAAGCAAGTTTGTATGTGACAACACATTTGGCTTTGGTTCCACTTTTTGACAAAAGCTATTGGAGCCAGACACATTTTTTTTTCCAGTTTCATCAACCTGTACTTGCTAATTCATCAGTTTACAATTTTAGAAAAGAAAAACCTACAAATTTTACAAACTAAAAAAATGACCAAAAATTAGCTTACTTTTTTTTATTAAACCAAAAAAAGACACACAATAAAAATGCTTAAGAAGCATAAAGGATTTTATGAATCCATGTTTAGATTTTTTCTCCCTATTAATTAAAGTAAAAGTTTATTCTCAGTCCTCAAATAGTTTAGAACCACAGGCATAATACCCGAAAATGTTCACAAAACAACATGTTTATATCTTAGTTCACTTATGACTCTTTCAAGATTGACTTGAGAACTTTATGCAAAAAGTTATATATTGCTTTTAAAGACTGAACAACAGCATTCTGATATGGTACAAGAAGATCAAAAACATTTTCTGTAAAACTTCCAATTTTAAGCATTAATTCATGTTTTTCCAAGCAAAACTACTAACACTGTTGCAGTTTGACTTGATTCAGGCACAAAGCTATCATTTGAGCGTCACATGTCAAACAAAAGGGAAAAAAGGTCAGAAAACTGCAGACTTGCTCATGCTCATCTGACGCAAGACGCCACTGCACTCAGCATTTTTCAGTTACTTGCTTCAGAGGCAGATAGTAAGATAACAGCTGTCAACTGTTTGGTTAGGTATTAATCAAAGCTTTGACCA
Source organism: Micropoecilia bifurca (assembly GCA_903067075.1). NCBI lineage: Eukaryota > Metazoa > Chordata > Actinopteri > Cyprinodontiformes > Poeciliidae > Micropoecilia > Micropoecilia bifurca. The sequence continues at coordinate 23,362 of CAEGAF010153224.1, forward strand.
AATGAAACCTGTAAAGCAAAGAAAAAAAATAGACAGCAATTTCTTGATGGATACTAGTATTGCTCCACAGCTGCCATTTTGATTCAAAGGCCAAAGGCCAACTAGCAAGCAAGCAAAAAGCCAAATCACATGCTCTCCAAAGGCCTCCAATAATCTCCTACTGGAAGTGAGTGGATTAGAAATGAAAAATGCCGCTCTTTACTTTTATTTCTTTGTACTCTCAAATCACGTTGAATTTTAGCATAAATAATGAAATATCACAGACGGAACAGCGGCTTCTTATCAATTATTCAAACCCAGCATCAAGCTAAAGTCAGACTTTAGGAATCACACTGCAACACAATCCAGTTTCAGTTATTTTTTGTGTTTTCTGACATTCAGAAAAAAAGGTGGCCAACACCTTCAACTGTAAACAAAACTGTTTTTTTTTCTAATATGTGATTGCATGTAATCATACTATATCACACAAAGTGGAGTAAAACAAGTTTGAAGGCTGAAAGAAGGTGGTTGAAACCTCAAAATCAGTCAAGAGGAATTTAACCTAGTTCATATACGAACATATACAAGAGACACATTTAACAAGTATGAAGACAGGGTCTACCTTTGGTTTTTTCTTGTTTGAGCTTTTGCTCTTGTTCACATGACAACTGCAAACTTTTATTTATTTCAACAGGATCTTACGTGACAGGTCAGACAACTTTAAAAAGTGCAGTTTGCCAAAAGTCATGTAGGGAACGATGCAAACATGGAAGAAGGTGCTCTGCTCCGGTGTGACCAAAATTGAATTTTTGGCCCACATATAAAGTAGAAATCATCCCCATGAAAACAACATCCCCTCTTTAAACCCATGGTGGGGTCAGCAGCATTATGCTGTTTGAATCATAATGCTGCTGACATTATGATTCAGCAGCATAATGTCCAGGCTCCATCTTCCTGGTCAAAGTTGACAGGAAGATGGAGTAAAACACAGTGAAATCCTTGAGGGGAAACAAAATAAAACCTGCACTTCAGACTGAAGTGGAGGTTTAATTTCCAACTGAACTACAAGTTATGTTAGATTATCCTAGACAACTTTGAGACCTAAATCTAGTTGGGAATGCTTTTTTTAATATCTTGAAACTGTATGTATGCAGATTATTTCAGTGCAGTCTGAATCGGCTCTTGCTATTTTGCAAAGAATGGGCAACATTTATCATCTCAAACCAGGTCAGAAATACCCAGAAAAATCTTCCAGCTGTAATTTAACCAGATCAATAAACCTTTACTTATAAAGCACATTCCTGCAACAAGGCATCATAAAAACACAAAAGCACAAAGTCATGCAATGCAGAATTAACAAAAGAAAACCATTACATTAAGTCAAGTGCTTCATCAATTATGCTTCAAAGGCAACTCCATACAAGGTGGAGTTGCTCACCTAATTTACTCATTGGGTGAGCAACTGATTGTAATCGGTCACAATGCATTTTATTTAGGGATGTCAGAGTAGAGGAACTGAATACATACGATGCAATTTGCACTTTGTGTGTTGCTCTAATACACAAAACTCAAATAAAATATACACTGAAATTAGTGGTTGTAATGAGACAAAAAGTGCAAAAAAACTAACTAATTAAAGTGTGTTTTTGTTTATTTTTTATTTTATTTTATGATGTTGTGTATTAATGTACAGCACTTTGTATCAGCTGTGGCTGTTTTAAAGTGCTTTATAAATAAAGTTGGACTGGATTGGATTGGATAACTTTAGAACGTGCGAATCCAGCGATGAAACATTGATTTTAAAACAAAAAAAGGTAAAGGTGTGGTCAGTTTTGCTACCGAGTCTTCGGCATGTGACATGCTACTTGTCCTCATCTCTGTCCACCTGGTTAATAATTACCAGCCGCAGCTTTCCGGCTATCAGCTTGTCCTAACAATCCTTGTAGTTGCACACATTGATTCACTGATCACAATTATCATTAGCCACATGCTAAACTAAGTTGCTAGCTATTTTAACGGCCCCTAGCCTCGCGATGCTAACAGTTTAACAACAGGATTTCTCTCCCCACCTTCTGTATGGATGACTTGCCGCTTCGCCTCAAACCCATGAGCAGGATCCTCGGCTTGCTGTCCGACGGAGACGAGCTGTCCTCGATGTCGGGCTCCTCTTCACCGTAACCGAAATCTTTGGGGAACGAGTCCGAAACCCCGTAGCTGTCAGCCAGCTGTTCCACCTCGTACTGTATCGACATTTTGACCTAACAACGGTCGCTTCCGCTGTTCGCGCCGACTCTAAATATATCTAAGCGCAGTTGTGTTTGTCGCAAGACGCTGTAAACCTGTCTTGTTGTGAAAACGGGCCGTTAATATCGTATTAGCCTCTTGAAAACACAGTGCATGATGATCCCACACATTTCCTTAGGATTTCCTCTTAACTGAAAAAAAAAATGCTGATCGTCCCGCCCTTTGATTCTGATTCGTTGCTTGGGTTACATCTCAAACGGTGATTGGCTGGTGATCCTGTCAGTCTTTTGAGGTTTTTCACTGTCACCTGACTAGTACCCAGACTTGTTTTGTGAACTAAACCATAGGAAACAAAATAGCTGCTTTTTCAGTATTGAGCAATTTAAACCAAATCCCGTTGGCCAAACCTAATTAAACTGTGTATTATGGTTTTCATTTGTTATTTCGAAAGAGTAGATATTTATTGAAAGTTATAAAATACAACTAAACAGAAACCGATAGGTATTTGTCAAACTACCAGCAGATGGGGACAGACACACGCGTCAGTAATTCAACGCTTTCAAAGTCTATCTAAAATGTAGGAAATATCATAATTAAAATATTTTATATTTATTCCGGGGAAATTTAGTTTTAGGATAGCATATGATGTAAAGATATACAATACGATTCCATCAATAAATGAGTAATGAAGAAAGAAAGAAGGAAAGAAAGAATGAAAGAAAGAAAGAAAAATAATTTTTGTTCATATGTTATTTTATTTGCTTCTTAAATTGATCAGATTAAGTAGGGTTTTATTTAGTTTATTTGTTTTCTCTTATTTTTAAGTTTAATCTATAAAGACTTGTTTGTGCTGTGATAGAAGCTCAATTTGTGTGTTTTAGAAATGTAATCCTTTTATTTTGTTGTGATTTTATTAAAAATATAAATATTTTACTCTAGTCGTCAAATAATCCATTTCATCTTATTTATTTAGTTTACCTAATTAAGGTTTTCCTTTCGTACAAACGAGGACCTGCTGCGTTTTACATGAGACCCGTGAAGGCACCACTGCGTTCTGTGCAGCTGTATGTCTGGAGCCCTTAAAACGAAAGTTAACTTTACCGACCCGGTGGTATTTTACCTGTTTTTCATTCGCTCCGATACCAAAGCGGTAGAATAAATATACAAGCTTTTGCATTCAGTCAGCTTTAAAGCCGATATTATCATGGCGCATTATAGAGTAAGTGTTTTTAATGTCGCTTCATATTATTCCATGGAAAGAAGAATTGTTAGAAATCCTGAGCGCTAGCTGCGCTGTTAGCACGCCAGGAGGCTTCAAGGTAAAATAATGTCTTTTAAATTACTACGTTTTCTTCCCACAGGCCTCTGACTCTAAGAGAGAACATTTCCGAAGATATTTGGAAAAAACTGGAGTTGTTGACAGTCTCACCAGTGGTGGGTGGCTTATTTTTTATTTTTTTTATTTATGTGCACTACAAAGGCTGTAACTTCTGGGTTTTTATTATGGAGTTTCAAGCTAAGAAGGGCTATGTGCGCGCTTCTTCATCGCTACGCTCTTGTTTTGTAATTTATGTAGGACTCTTGGTCATGTTTACCGTTTAGAAAGCTTTATTTTATTTTTAATTTTTGCAAACTTCTTTTCCAGTTTGCATTGAGAAGATGAGTTTCTGAATCTTACCTAATTCACTACGTAGTGGAGTTCAGCTCTCGGTAGGCTATGCTGAGACCATCTAATTAAATTATTGGACTCAGGTGTGTTTGAGTAGAGACGCATTCAAACCAGAGGAGCAGATGTCTCGTCACCTGGGTGTGTGTGTGTGTGTGGGGGACAATTCATAGCTTAAATAACGAGACTAGCAATAATTTGGCTACGAGCCGATGTGAAATTCTCACTGTATAAGTAAAAATTCCAGTTTCACAGTGTGTACGCAAAAAAAAAACATATCATAACGTAATATAGCTTCATCTTGAATAAGAAAAAAATTACAGTTTTTAAAGTATGTAAAGTTAAAATTTTATAGCATTTATTAAAACTTCCTGAATTTACGATCAGTTTTCAAATATCTATTGCTTACATCAGAGGTTCCCAAACTGGGGCGCGCCCCCTAGGGGGGGCGCCGTGCCATTACAGGGGGTTTTTACCTTAGAATGGCCAACTCGCTGTTATTCCTGTCAATTTGAGACAGTAGGGCAGGGGCGGAGCTATAGGAGGGCCTGGGGGGGGGGGTGTCTGATTATAGATGGAGAAAGTGCGCCCTCGCCTGTTGAGAAAGAGAGAATTTAATGTTAAAGTCAGCAGTTTCAGTCCCCCACCCCCTTCCCCTCCTGCTCAACAGTTTCCATGCACGTAAGGACGTAGGGGGCTGGGTGATTTGTTAGGGCCCGGTAACTGGCCCCGCCCCCCGGCCCGACGCTGACTTATTCTGCTAGTGCAGTAGGGGCTTCCACACTTCCCATATCTGTGTCTTCTGTCACTTTTATCAGCAGTTAAAACTGTTTAATCCGTTAACATGTGGAAACCTGTTTTTCCGGGCCGCCTTTAAACAGCAACATGAAAGCTATGACACTCACGCTGGGTTTACACCTGTGTGGCAGTGAAGGAGACCTGCTGCTGCTGTGCCGAGCTACACAGGTGTGTTAGAATCATGGCAGCAAACCAGCAAAATGCAAAGAACTTTTCAGTTTTTCCCCCAAACTAATTGACTGAGTTGAGTGAAGCTGTTGGATGCAGGTAAAGTTAGCTAAAAGATGACTAGTTAATATCAATACAGCACCTTTACCTTACTATTAACAAGTAGCCTATAGGCTACTGGTGTTGTCTATGTTCAGCTACGTACATTCAATTTGCTCCCAAAAAAGTTGAAGCAGAAAATATTTCAAACCACTGGGGGGGGCGCAGGAGAAAAAGTTTGGGAACCACTGAGATGCACATTTGCCTTGCTCTTAATAGAACTACACAGTTATTACTGGCTGCTTATATTAGCCTTTTTCCTTTCCTAAATGAGGAAGTGTTTTGGAGGTGAGGTAAACATGTCTTCCAAGAAACAAGAGATGTATGTTGTAATCTTCTTCTGGTCCTTTTTAGTTTTTGTGTCTCTGTATGAGCAACAAGAAAAACCTCCCAATGCTCTGGAGTATCCTTTCTTTATACGCGTTTCATTTTTTTGGTGTGGTAACGATGTCAAGTTTTTGTTGAGAACTCGCTTCCTGTAGATTCTTTAACCAACTCCTTCCAGATATGTGAAGGAGCATCTTGGTGCTGTTCCCCTGACTTCAGCAGACACAGAGCCTCTGCAGCAGGAAGTGAACGACCTGAGACAGAGATGTGCATGTCTGGAGGAGGAAAACAAAGACCTCAAAGCAAGGGTATGTTTGCTTCATTTTGTTTGTTTTGTTTCTAATAGCGTTTTATATAATTGGTCTGAATAGTTCTGAAAATGTACCAGCACAGTTTACACTGTATTCTTACATTTTACTCCAATGAGTACAGTTCATCCGTCATGTTTTTTTTATGTGCAAATGACATTTGCTGGTTTCCATCAGTAGTTTATTTTTTCATAGCTTTTGAAAAATATATATTTTGTTGACTTTATCAGTGAATAAAAATGGATTTCAGAACTAACATTGGTGTAATCAAAAATAATAAACTCCCTTATAAAATCTCCTCCCATAATTGGCCCAGTTTTACTCAGGACGGAGTGTCAGGATTGTTTGCATGTTTTTTGTGCTGCTCTGATGCCTGTCTCTTTAAATGGGATGTTTTCTCTTATTCTAATGATTCTCATTATGAAAAAGCATTAATTGTTCAAATGAAATAAAAGCTAACACCAGTGTTTGGGGATTTCTTCCTAGCTGCAGCAATATGAACCGGCTTCAGAAGATGGAGGTGCTGCTAACTAGATTTCAACAGCAAACTCGTCTTTGTTTTGATAAACGTATTATTTGTTTATGCTGCTGTCAGTTTGAATTTAAAGATAGGACGACACTGTAAAAGGTGAAAGCCGAATGTTTTATGTGGCTGTGATGTTTATCTGTAAATCGCAACTTTATTCTTTTCTTATATTCTAACTTATTCTGTATATGTTTGTATATATTTTTTCCTGAGTGTTCAGTCTTTTGTAAAGTACGTTCAAAGTGTGGCATCTTGAGTGCAATTTAAATTTGCTCCTCAAAATGGGAACACATGTAACATTGTTAAATGTTTTGGATTTAGGCAGCCAGTGATCTGAAACTGGCACGAAGGGGGAAAATAAACCTTCAATTATTCTATATATGTTGGCAATTTGCATTTCTGTCGAATACTCCAATTTTTACCCTGATCTTCTGTCATTGATCATACAAAATGCATTCAGAAACAATAATTCATTAAACTACAGAAGTGAAAATGGGCAGGGTCCAAGTATGTCTTGCTCCATATGAGGTTAAATTTTTTCAAAAGCGAAGTTTGTTGTTATTGAGGACAGCTATGCTCTATTTGCTTACCAATATGCTCAGAAGTCTGATTTTATTTTTTAAAACCTCACTGCACAGCTTTTAGTTTCCAATACCAGCTTTCTCTGAGGGCTGAGCCCCTAATTCAGATTTTCACAGGGCTGTACAAAGGGGTTGTACAAAAACTGACTTATATTGAACTTTATTGAAAAAAATAACTGACATTTACCATAAATAAAAACAAATACTGCAGACTTCTTGATAGAGGTACAGCTGCATCTCAATGTATCATATCATTAAAAATCTGATTTGAGCTTTAATTCAAAAAGTGAATCTCCTCTAGATGAGTGATTATTTTCAAAGGCTTATTTGCTGATTTTACTGATGGTTAAAAAAAAAACTTGAGCTAATAAAATGAAAAGGTTTTAAAAATCCCTGATGTCTTAATCTGTGAACAAGCTCTAATGTGCTCCAGCTTTTCCAGAAAGACACAAAAACAGAGGTGTGAAAGGACAACTGTGAACAAGAAAGAAAACTTCACAGCTCACTGATGTAGATAGGTCATGACCTTTAACCTTACAGGTTTAGATACACATTGTGGATAAACTAGACCTATAAGAGAAAATGTTTTTCATTCACTAGTCTTTGCTGCTTTGAGTTTAAAGATAATCTACATCTTTTTTCATACATTGTATCAATCCTATTCAGATTGGATGGTAAATGTTAACAGATGTTCAGTGCAGTTCAGTGTTTTTGTTAGAACAGCCAAATCAAATTTCTAAATGTTCTACATTGTTCTGTTTAGAACATTTGTTTCTTTGTTAAGCTTAAGAAGGAAAATCTGTACAGAAACTGCCTCATGTCTGTTATGCACTATTTGTTTTTGAGTAAATACAAAAAGCAATTTTTAAATGATTTCAATTTCAAACATAACACGGTAAGTATTTGCGTACTAAAGAAAAATCCAAAACCAGTAGTTGGTGGAGGGAATCAGAGGGTTGGACTGTCGGTGCATGTTTGCCAAACTGGATCCTGTGTTCTTAGGAACTCTTAGCCTGGATGCTTTGCTGCACTCTTCCTTGAGAATGAACTCAAACTGATGAACAAGACTTACCTCTGGCCTGGTATTTGTGTTTATGTGACACCATCCTGGAGCTGCATCAGCTGCGTTATCGGTGGCAGCTGAATAGATAAAAATATATTTTACATGTCAGAGAATAAGGGCTACTTACAGTAAGAAAACGTACCATATCACAAAGCTCAGATAATCTCATACTGGCTTCTTGAGTTGCATGATGTTTCATGTCTGTATGGACATTAAAGCATTTTTCTAACACCTACATTACAGAAAGGCAATTCTGAAAAGGATGCAAACCTGCATTAGGTGTCATTCATAGAAGTGACCAGTGACTATTTTGAATCATGTCAAAATACACATATCTTCAAATTTATATTAGCAAAGTACAGGGTGTTAGTCTGGCTCCAGGATGTTTTATTGATGTTGGCACAGAATTGGTCAACAAGTAATTTATGCACATCACATTTACAGAATTAAATAAAAATTAGAAACATGGTCTCTTTTTTTAACCCTTCTCTACTTTTTAAAGCGATGTAATCAATTTTTTCAGTATAATTGAGCTCAGTTTAGAAACTGCAAACTTTATACAGATGATAAAAATGACTGCAACATGAAAATACAAGTATCTTCACACATTGATGGTAATCTATAATCAGACAAAATTAATCTAGTAAAGAAACTTAAAAATCCATCATTTATTTCAGAAGACCAAGTTGTAAAACACACTCCATTAAACTAACTTTATTTGAACACCCTGATATGAAATTTCAAAAGCAAACAAAAGTTATATCTGGACTTCAGTTGGAAAGTCTCCATGGCCTCTTAGATTAGAGGTATGTCTTCTAAAACATGTTTCTACATTACCAAACCTAATTTTTAAAGCTAGTATTTAGCCATCACCCTTACAGAAAATAATAAAAAAGAAATTACAGTTAACTTATAAATGTGTTTACAAAGTTCACATCAGGTAACATTAAGACATAGTGATGTGTGTTCATCTGTTTTAAATTTTACTGGTCATTTCATTGTTCCTTTAACAAGATACAGCACAATAAATGAGGCATAACATGAGACCTGATGATAAAAGCTCTAGTAGTACTTTAGTGTTACATTTTGAAAATGTCATTTTGTGAAGAATTCATATTCACAGGAGTTTTGTTAATACTGGATGAGAGATGTTGATGCAAACAAACAATGGTTTCCATCAAATCAGTACAAGGAAACATCTTAAAAACATCTTATCTGGGAAAAACACATGATTTAATTAAATATTAAAAACACCTCTTTTTTGTCAATAGTGTTTGCAGTTGTATAAGACACCACTAAATGGCTCTATTATACACCAAGTTAAAATACAAGCTTTAAAACTAGAACATTTGTATCAAGATAAACAATTTGTTGATATTCTCAAAGACCTTAAGACAGGTCAAAACAAGCCTCCTGAGCAAAACTTTGGGTGAAATCTTCTCCAGTTCTACGATGCAGGAGAGAGGAAGATGTTGAAGAACACAGCAAAGAGAAGGAAGATGGTATATCCCAATAAGCAAATCCAGAAAAGTGGGTTTTTACACAGCTTCGTATTGAAATTGATGAAGAAGACGTAGCCAATAGTCAGCCCAGCAACAATTCCTCCCAAATGAGCCACAAATGACACCTGAAGAAAATATGATAAAAAAATCAGGTTTCAGTTCAGGCCTCTAAGCTGTAAGCTGCCACTGATCATTTGGTGGCTCCACTAAATGTCGAGTCAAAACTGACAGGACTAGTTTAACAGACAGTGAATAAACTAAATGGGTGAGAGGGTAAGGAGTCGAGTTTTCAGTGAACACCATTTGTGTTTTTGTAGCCATGAAGCTAAGAATCAGCTTAGTTATTACAAAACCAAGTTGAAACCATAATTCATGCAGATGTATGCAGAAATACATGTATGCATACAACTGCATGAATGACGACTCGTCACGAAAATACGCAGTGTGAGTATTTTTGATCCTCTCTCAGAAATATCTGGTTTGTTTTTCAGTGCACTGTAGATTTCCTACCTGTACGCCTCCCTCTAAATTGGCAAATCGTCTGTACAAGGCATAGCTGAAATCTGCAACAACTGAACACACAGCGGTGTTAAATAACTGCTACAAATGATTGTGCACTTCCAGACATTAAAAAAGGACACTGACAAAAATACAGAGGGGAACCTACCAATTGAAACGACGGCGAGGATTCGAGCCACTCCAAAAATAAGTTTCATCTGTTTGAAATTCTGTGAAAAGGAAGAAAGGAAATCAGATGAAGGTATTTCCACTAAAAGTTCATTAGTTTATCTTTAGCACAACATCCACCGTGCCACAAAAGTATTTAAATTACTGCAACTTTTTCACGTTTCATCACAAAAGCATAGCATTCAGTCCCCAAGACTGAGTGGTTGATAAAACCACCTTTCACCGGCATTCAGAAATATCTCCCTCAGCTGACTTTTGTGCCGAAAGAAGATTCAAATGTAATTCCCCCTGCCTTAAGCAATTTCCACATGGAAGAATGTGAACAGATCCTCCCATCAGGCTGTTTCTCAACTTACCACCACTGCATTTATGAAATAACCTCCGTACAGGGCATAAACGCCCCCAGAGGCTCCAACCAAAACAGTGAGAGGATCAAAGATGGAGCTGGCCAAAGACCCTGTGGGGAAAACGCACAGATAAAATCATCGACAAGAAGAACAGTTTTAACTCGGAACTTGAAAAACAGGCTTCAAACATTTTTAAACAGCACAAAATGGTTTTATTTCTGTTTGGCGTCTCAATCTCAGATACCGGTTTCAGAAGAAGAGAAGCTCAAGATAAATTAGAGAAAGGTGACGCTCACCTGCGAGGACACCAGCCAGGTAAACCAACCCTACTTCATGCCCTTTGTGGACCATTTCCAGTGGGATCCCGAGCAAGAGCTGCATCACTAAGTTGCAGAAGATGTGGCCCACACTGAAAAGAAAGCTGCTGGTTAACACACACTCAACCAACATGCAGATACAAAAACGAGACTTCATCCCACACAGGATAGTTTTTTGTGGTTTTAATTGTTTTGCAACAGCAGAGTGTCTATGGTGAACAAGCTCTTTGTCTAACCAAACGGTAAACGCTTACTGTCAATTTCCTGCATTGGAAAAACAGCTGCTGAGTGTGGCTGGGCAACAGATCAACATCAACTGATCATTCTACACATTTTCACTGAACTGCAATAATCTAATCAGAAAACAAATCAATAACTATTGATATTGAATCACTTATAAGTTTTTCATCCAGTCCTAGTGCTCAGCAAAGCAGCCAGCCTGAAAGGCAGCATTCTTTCTAAGATGTTTTAGCATCCGGTGAACTATTAGCTAATGCATTTTCCTGCTTGGTAAATATGCTTGATCTTCCTGTGTGGCTTGTACTCACGGGATATGAAATTTCCTACTTGGTAGTTTATGATTTTTTTATATATTTACATTATAAAATATGAATTTTATAATGTAAATGATGTCTAAAGTCCAAAAGTCGTTGCCCAGATATAACACTGATATAATCCAGCAAGTTGAATTTCAATTATATCTAAAGAAATGATACCTGAGGGTGGTTTAGCACTTCCTCACCACTGACTGAAACTGTCACATCATCTTTGAAGTATTTTAAAACGTCTGACCATCCTCACCCAGCGTGGACGAACATGTAGGAAAAGAACCGCCAGGCTTCCTGTCTTTTGGCAGGATCGTAGGTGAGAGGACTTTTCCAGATGCTTTCATCCAGGGTCACCCACTGCTTATGAGGCTTCCACACGGCATAGTAGATAAACACTGCCAGCTATGGAAGAACAAGCAGTGGACACGTAATAATATATTTTTTTAAACTTTAGAAAATAAATACATCAGGAGCAAAACTGAATGCAAAACAGCTGTGATGACACGGACTCACAGATGTTTAGGTTTGTTTAACTAGAATGTGGGGCCTTTCATGATGTGTGTCTCACAGATGTCTTGGAACTGTTTACAAAAAGCTGCACACTGAGAGACTAGCACTCAACATATTACAAATCCAGCAATTATCAACATGTTAAACGGTGAAAAAACGTAGATAAAAAGGAGTGAGCTCTTTTTAGACAATGCTCATTTTATGTAAGAATATCGATATAAGATTTTATTTTGTATTTATTCTTAATCAGGCCGACCTCTGTGTCACCTTCTAGTTATCCTTGTAAATAAAAGTGGAGCTATACATGAATTTAACAGCAAATCCTCCAGAACTTCTGTTAAACAGCTCAGCAATTGCATACATAATCAGATGTGGATAGAAATGAGTTGCATTTACTTCCAATAACCTTTTGGTGAAAATGTACTAGGAGTATTTTTATACCACACTTTAATTTATACGTGTGTATAAATTCGGGTTACTCTTATCTATAGTTACTCCAATAAATTAAAGCTGCACTTATTTCACTTCAATACAATTTGCAGCAACCCTACCCAACTCTGTATGTGATATTTATAGCAAAGGCCTGACTTTTCTAGTATTTATTAGCGTGAGATTATGCTACTGCAATAAACTTCATGAGTTAGGACATCAGATGTTTACATTTAAAGCCGCTGGACAACTTTCCAGTTTGGGGATTTTTATCCCAGCCTACCTCTGCTATACTGATGCCAATGATGAAGATCGGAGGTGGGCAGCAGTTAGCGCGTTGCATGTACCGGTCCCGAAACTCTGGTGGGATGATCATATTCTGGAACTTCCTAAAGCATCCCGTCTCCTTCCCTTCATCCATCTCCGGCTCATTGTTGTCCTCCTGCTCCCCCTCTTCGTAGTCAATGTCACCCATCTTTGTTGCTACAGTCGTACACAGCAAAGCTCTGAAATGCATGAGAAAAAAAAATTACCTATATGTGACGTTTAAGCAGGAGGTGGAAGCACATAAGTTACTTATCTAGACATGCAGAAATCAACTAAATGTTTCCTTTTCAGCATATCTCACTTTTTGTATACATTTTGAGTCTATTTTTCACAACAATAATAATAATTTTACTTTACAATTTCATCTTATTACTATTTGGATTGCCTAGGTCATATGAAAGGCTACTTTACATGTTGAGGCCACGGTACTGTTTGTGTTTCAGTGAAATTATTAATAATGTTGCCACCAATCAGATTGGAATAGGTCAATTTTCCATGTGAAAATATATCACATCCTTTTTCCTGGGCGCTTATTGGCTGCAACCCAAACAGAGGAGATAAAGGAAGACTGCGGATATTAGTTTTTGAGGTCGAGGTAAGATGGTTTCCAGTGTGCATGTTATGATGTTACTTAAATTTATACCATAAAGAAATAAAAATACATTTAGTATGACTGATTTGGTCTGAGCGCACATGGATTTTGAACCAAACCCGCACCGTTACCATTGTTAAATGGTTTAAGCGTGCAGCCCAGAAGAACAGAAGGAATATTATAGTGATATTACAGCATATGCTATTCTTTATAGGTTAAACAGATTAAGTAACATTCTTTGCATATTGTGATATGGCTTCTTCTCCAGTGGAGCATCAGTGTGTGAGGAGGGAAACTGTAGAAATGACTGAAAACGAGTTTTAAAAGAGGAAAGTTTGAGAATTATGCTTCACTGTATCATATTGGAATTACAGTAGACTGTTTAGAACAAGGCAGTGATAGCAGTCAAAACAGCCCTTCAAAGTAAAATACATAGAAATGATCAGAGAGAAGAAGGGAGGAAAAAGGAGATGCATTTCCTGTTTCAGTTTTAATTAGACAAAATCACAGTTATATATGCTTATTAAAATCAAGATACATTGGATTTATTCACAAAATTGCTCTTGCCAGAACCAGGTTTTGGTCTGGATCAGGAACAAGAAAATGTATGTGCTTAACAAGCTTAGCTAAGCACAAATGACATTATAGTAAAAGGGAACCAATCTTAAAAATTTCAAAAGTAAAAAAAAAAAAAAATCTATTGTTAATTAAACTTCTAATGAGAACCTGGAATTATTTTATGAACTCAAAAAGTAAACAACGGTCCAGATAAGTGAAATAACTATTGTATTACTACTTTAAGAGATTAATTGTAGCTTCTTTTTTACAAGATATTTAATAACTAAAAGGAGGCTCAGTGTAAATAATTAAAACACATGAGTAAATCATGTAAAATGATTTGCATCTTTCTAATAGACATTATTTACTCTAAAACTGAAACTCCCCGCGTTGCTTCTGTTCCCTACAGCCCGTCCAGTAGCTTTGCTCATGCTGAGGCATTTCCTGTTTGTTATGATGATACTCTATTGTACTGTATTGATGATATTGACGCCACGTTGGGTGGCCTTTAAAAGAAATATACAGAACTCGCTTTTGTTTCCTGGTAGGAAACAAAGTGAGAGCAACTCACCTGAACTTTCAGCAGGAACGCGTCTGTTCTTGCTCCAGTTGGAAAACAGTGAAAGGTTCCCACGATAATTCAAATGTCAAATTTGAGCTTGAGACAAAAACAGAGCAAGTGAGTAAAACGACTCCTCGGTGGTTTCAGACGACCTACGGGAACCACGTTCTTTTTCGAACTGGACCCGAGTGAAAACGGGCTCACACAAAAAAAAAAAAAATGGGTCGGAGATAATTATAGTGTTTGCTTTCTTTTCTCCCTCCAAGACGCTTCCTTCCTCCGAACAAACAAATCACGAGTGACGGCCGTTTCTGGTTCCTTTCTGACACTAGTCCACAGATTGCAGAACATCTAGTGTCTGTACGGCCCCAGTCTTGCCGTCTACAACCGTTTACCTGTTTCCCGTTGCCACACCTGTGGTCAGTGACGTCACGGACCACATAGGGCGGCAAATAAAATGAAAAATAAATTAAAAAAAAGCGTACGTATATATTTATCATGTACGGGTATTGGTCATCTCTCGTCCAAAAGAAAGGCATGTATTTTAATTGTTTACGCAAAGATAAATGAATTATAATACAGTGAATTAAAACCACAAATGTGTTAAAAATGCAGCAACTACTGAAGCGAACCACATGGTGGCAGTAAAACTCTTAATTAGGAATGACGGACGTTTAAATGTTTTTAACCCTTTTTCTAACAAGGCTAAAATTTACAATTTGTGCTAATTTTGTGTCTTGGCTGTAAAATTTCCAAAAAATGCATCGAGTATACGCGCTTCCATCCCTTTTCCCGGGAGTAGTTGAACTTGACTTTTCAACATTTGGTTAATTTTTGCGCCAAGACATTTGCAGAAGTTTTATCTTTGATGACTAATCTTTATTAAACAACTTCTAAAACCCAATAACAAGTTGGAGCTTAGATTTCTGAAGGCTAAAAGTAATTAAATATTTTCAACAGAATCAATATAAATAATTAGACCTAAAATAATGCAAAATGAAGTGTTTATTTTGACAAAACAGAAGGCAGACTTCCTGGTATTCTTCAAAACTAAAATGTCATCAGCTTCAGTCAACAGACTTGTTTACTTTCCTGGCTGATTTGTAAGAAACCTTTGGTCACATGGTTGAGTCAGTGGTCACTGCTGCTTTGAATCCCATCAAATCCACCCCCTAGGAATATTTATTAAAAGAATGTGTTCCGTCTCTTTATAGTAGAAGCAAAATAAACTTGTAAAAATCCACTAATTCATAAAGCTCCATTTTCTTTGGAGAGATTTCTATCAGATACATTTTAGAGTTTTAGAGTGGCTGCACAGTGGCGCAGTTGGTAGAGCTGTTGCCTTGCAACAAGAAGGTTCTGGGTTTGAGCCCCGGCCTTTCTGCATGGAGTTTGCATGTTCTCCCTGTGCATGCGTGGGTTTTCTCCGGGTTCTCCGGTTTCCTCCAACAGCCCAAAAACATGACTGTTAGGTTAATTGGTCTCTCCAAATTGTCCCTAGGTGTGCATGGTTGTTTGTCCTGTGTGTCTCT
>CAEGAF010153226.1:0-56852 GCA_903067075.1 Micropoecilia bifurca
TCTTTAGCCCAAACAAGTCTCTTCTGCTTGTTGCCTGTCCTTAGCAGTGGTTTCCTAGCAGCTATTCTACCATGAAGACCTGATTCACACGGTCTCCTCTTAACAGTTGTTGTGTTGTCCTCTTAACTCTGTGTGGGATTGACCTGGTCTCTAATCTGAGCTGCTGTTAACCTGTGATTTTTGAGGCTGAACTTATCCTCCACAGGTGAGGCGACTCTTGGTCTTCTTTTCCCTCGGGCGGTCCTCATGTGAGCCAGTTTCTTTATAGCGCTTGATGGTTTTTGCAACTGCACTTGGGGACACTTTCAAAGTTTTCCCAATTTTTTGGACTGACTGACCTTCATTTCTTAAAGTAATGATGACCACTCGTTTTTCTTTACTTAGCTGCTTTTGTCTTGCCATAATACAAATTCTAACATTGTATCAGCTGCGTGTCCACCTGACTTCTGCACATCACAACTGATGGTCCCAACCCCATTTATAAGGCAAGAAATCCCACTATTAACCTGACAGGGCACAACCTGTGAAGTGAAAACCATTTCAGGTGACGACCTCTAGAAACTCATCAAGAGATTGCAGAGTGTGTGCAAAGCAGTAATCACAGCAAGGTTGCGACTTTGAAGAAACTAGAATATAAGGTGTATTTTCAGTTGTTTTACACTCTTTTGTTTAGTACATATTTCCACATGTGTTAATTCATAGTTTTGATGCGTTCAGTGTGAATCTACAATATCAATAGTCATGAAAATAAAGGAAACTTATTGGATGATTAGGTGTGTCCTAACTTTTGCTCTGTACTGTATATCCATCAAGACTTTATGCCAGGATTCAAACCCACAACTTTCTTTCTGCTAGGCACCAGTTTTAAAAACCATGTGACTGTGCAGCCTGCAATCTAATATGCCTAATTTAAATGTAAATAATTTTAACGCCTCACCTTCAATTCTCTTTCGTAGAGATCAGCTATGAAGTGAATCATGAGAACGAGCAGGGGACACAACTTAAACATTATTTAATCTGGGAGAACTTCACATCTGCAGGTTTTTATAGGTCTTTGTATCATTAAAATAAAAGTATTAGTGCTTTATTAAAATGACTTATAAGTGGAGGGTTAGGCTAGTAGATAGGCCTCAATATGTTCCTCATTTGGCTCCTAAAGCTATGAAAGCGGTCTGGATTATGTTTAGTGGAAACTGTGACTCCAATTTTAAACAGGAACTATAATAGGGAACAGAAAGTCTCAAAAATCCTCAGGATATGGGGTTAAATGAACAATATATTCCAGTTCACAGCTTGGTTGGTTGGATTATGGGTTAGAGTGCAAAACGGGTCTCTATTGGGTGTCCGTATTACCACGACTCTTATAGTTTTTAATGATCCCAGATCCCAGAGAGAGAGAGAGAGAGAGAGAAAAAAAACAATGACTTTGGTCCCTGGGTGAAAACTTTTACAAACCTATGCTCATTTTTTTTCTCTTTACTTTCCCATTGCTGTCTGTGTTAGACTGAGTATGAAGATTGGTGGGCTTTGAGCTTAACCTGTAACCACAGCATGACTTCAAAAGGATCATGGCACACTAATAGGTCAAAGCCTGATGTAATCTTAATCGAAAGCAGGCCGGACTAAATGAGTGAAGAGAAACAGATGGATGGAGCTAGATTAAGTGTGACTGACCACAAACAGAGAGAGAAAGAGGCTAAGATAGAGAGAGAGGGGGACACGTGGGGGGAAGCTTAAGGTGAAAGGTAAAGGGGGGGCGCTAAACATGATCAGACGTAGTTGTAAAAGAAGAAAGATGTAGCAGGAGAGGCAGAGAAAGAGATGGAAGGATAAGGTGTAAACTTTGAAAAGCGTGCAAAAAGGGTAAAAGATTAACGCCGGGCAGCGTCTCCAGCCCTGTACAGTAGGGATGATATTCATCCGCTGACCGCAGGCCAGATGAAGTGTGACCGTCTGGTGGTCAGACTGGACCTGAAGATTTTCCGCTGTTGCAAAACACTTCCTGCCTGCTGTTTTCATGTAATGTGACCACTCACAGTTTGCTCTCCCCCCTCTACCACCTCCTGGGCCGCCATACTTTAAGCTGAACAATATGTTATTTCTGCGTTATTTCTTATGCCCGCAGAATGGACTCTGAGCTATCCAGGCCCTTCCAGGCTTGGACGAGCTCCACGGCCCCGAATAACGAGTCGGCCGTCCAACATGTGTTAGTCCTCATATACTGAGCGGCGCGCTCGGTGGGGGCAAGAATGACGATGATCAGAGCTGCAATCATATCTGACAAGGTGATATGTCGTCCCCGCGCTGTCTTTTAAAAAGCTGCGCGTGACGACTCGATGAGAGGACGTTTTGCCAAAAGAATCACGGAGCCGGCGGGGGAATTTAGGAGAGGAAATAAAGAGAAACTGTGAGGTGGAGAGAAAGGCCGAGTTTCCTCTTGGTTAAACTAATATCAACAGCTAAAACACACAGCCTTTAGTCACTTACACACTTGACTTTACAAATAAGCCAAACTAAACATTTGGTGATTTCTTAAAACTCCTAAATCTCTGAAACGTATTGGAGCTATATTAAATTTAGCCTGGTTTTGCTCATTCCTGTCCCATTCACAAACTCTGCTGTGGGGTCGGATTTCTGCTCCTTGTCTGCCAGAGACCTGTTTGTGGCTGCTGTGGTATTCCACGCTGAATGAGTCATGTCTGGTGGTTATTATGGGGCAGGCGTTTGGCTCACCCCCCGACTCTCACCCCGTCTAGTGGCAGCAGACAAAAATTACATGATGTTTTTTGAGCCTCGTCCAGTTAAGCTGACGAAGAGCGGTTCTCATTTAACCAGACAAGACGAGTTAAGGGCGCATTTTTGCTTGGTGATGTAAGAATACCTGACAGCATCGAAGAAGATGGCAAAGAAAGCTCTAAAAAAAGGAAAGACTGACAGTGTTCTTCCTATAAATGAGCAATTTGTAAAACAAAAACACAAAACTTTACTGAATTCTTAACTAATTTAAGCTAAAATTACAACCTTTTATCTTTGAAAAACACAAAGTTTAATGGCTAATGACAAAAAGACAGGCAACATAAGCGTGTCTACTACTTTCCACAGTACAGTTTATGTTTTATTAGATATTAGGAATCATAATGTCTTACTTTGTTTGTAAAAGGAGGAAAGGAAAGGAAACACACAGACCCTTATTATTGTCATTGTGGCACCACAAATTTAAAATGAAAAAGAATCTTGTACATTAAAATACAGAATAACAGAACAAACTACTTACTGTATTTGATTCTGCAGTTCTTACAGATTCATAAGAACTGCTCATCTGAGATCTTCAAAACTTAAAAGGAATCAAAAGTCTGCCTAATATCAAACCAGACTAAACCTGTCCTGTTTTGTCTCTCTTTTTAAGATTTTTTTGTATTCATTAAAAAAAAATCAAAGTTTTTGATTCACTGATTACTTTGCAGGAAACAATTTCAGTAGTTTTCAGAGTTGACATAGTCCACTTTATGGATTATCCGAATACCTAATACAAGATTCTTCCATAGACATTTGAAATTTCAATTTTACCGCAGATTGAAGATTAAAAGCTTAAATGCTTTAGTCTTGTCGCCTCTTTTAGGGGAAGCCAAGCCTTTCTTATGGGAGTCAAAATTCCCAAATCTACTAATAACATCTCTTTATTTCTCGTAACATTGTGAGAAAAATGAGTAGCAGTCATTTTGAAAATGAGCTTTCTTTCTGAAGATCTTCTTTAGAACCTATACCATACCTTTAGGTCCAACGTTAGCAGCCACTTTGTTGAATGGTTTCACTGTATGAAGTAGAAAACTGCTCAACAGTTATCGCTCAACAGCGATTGTTTATCAAAACCCTGAATTATTGTCCAATCAACGGCTTCATGGTAAAGTAAGAAATCTTTTACATGAAAGATTTCTTACTTTCATGTAAAGTAAGAAATGTCTTAACATTCTAGCGAATGCTAAGCTGTTGTTTAAACATTTTTGATATACTCATTGATGTACTTACTGCATTCTGAGGCAACGGACGATTACCAACCCCAGTCATCTCCCTAATTAGTTGTTGAAATGATTTTTATGTTATTATATTGGATACATTTCAACTTTCCAAGGTCTTGTCATCAGGTTGATTCATCAGTAGTGCTTGTCCAAGAAATACAAACTAACCACAGGCTGTTATTTCTTGGTAGCTCGAACAAATCCAAACATAATATTAATTTGTGCAGGACGGCCTTTGTTTCCACAGAGTGCGTCTTAGCAGCAGCAAAAGAAACTGACATACTTTGGAAGATTTTGAGCTGGTGCTTAAATTACGCAAAGTTTTCATCAAATTCTCACCATGAGATGATTTCACATTAGCTGGGCAAAAAAAAAAAAAAGATAAAAAGGTAATTATTTGAGTCAATTAGATTTTTCTTTTTGGCTTGGGAACTTTTTCAGCAGAGATGGCAATGAATTTCCAACCACGTGTTTTATTTAGAAGCCTTTCTGCAGCCACAAGCAAATTAAGCTGTCTCAGGAAAAGCTGAGGTTCAGTGACAAATGGTTGTGCGGGAGAACTCAGCTCACCTTGTTCACATCTACTGTCTACTTCCTAAATATTCCCAGCTGGGAATCCTGATCCCGGGCCTGCAGTGGCACAAACTCTCTGCTGGGAGCCGAATGACTTTCTGTTTCTGAAGCTGTCCGTTTGTATTTCTTCAGTGTTCAAATATGAATGAAAGCCGTTTCCTGGCTGAGACTGAGAGAGAACATGTGTGTCCACTGTATGTGGGAGACAATATGTGTGTGTGTTCTGTCTGTGATAGTTTTACCATGTGCAGAGTCCCTGCATGAGGTTGAGTATAGTCGGATATGACGGAAGCTGTCAGGACCGGGCTACTGTCGGAAATCCGTCCTCTGCTAGCGCTACGTCCTCCTTTCCCTCTGCTCGCTCATTCTGGGCTTTATAAATAGGTTTCATACTCATTTCACATTCTGAAACTATCACTAAATAAAAAAATGAGGTCACCCTGCTTCAGTAAGTTAAATACAGTGTGGCCACGTTCCATTCTGAGCCACTCTTTTATAGATTTGCTGTTTAGTTTGGATCCTTTCAGAATAGCCATAGGACTTCATTTTTTTTACTGTTTTACCATTAAATTTGTATTGGTAAGAAATTGAACTAGGCCCTAAAGCTAAGTGTTGTTGTTATCCGGTCGTATTTATTGAGGAAGTTCATCCATTCTACCAGTCGCTGGTTTTGGTAATTTAATCACTCAGTCCCAACCTGATCAGTTTCAGGCAAAAAACTTTAAAAAAATATCCCTCAAGAATAGCCATGAAGAGAAAAAATGTTGAGTTGAGTAGGAAATTCAACTTCAAATTCAAAAATGCTTTATCGATCCCAAAGGGAACTTAAATAATATAATTAAAAGGCATATATCTACGATTCCCCCCCCATCTAACGTCTAACTTTTTTTTCCTTGCGTTTCACACAAACTGCACTAACAGCATTATCATTGTTAGCGCTTTATTAGAGGAAAGTATGACTCAGTAATGATGCGGCTGATTATAGTGTGTTTTAATTGCATCATTTAGAGACTGTTGTAAACACTCACTTACTCAGCGGTTCTGAAAGTCCAGATCCGGACCCAGTCCAGACCATAGTTTTAGGGCATCATGATTTCCACCCAGCAAAAAACACAGATGGGATCTGGGAATTGAACGTATAAAAAGAAATCCACTGTATAAAATTTTTTATTACAGGCTCTTAATCCACTGGTTTATAAGCTCTCTACTCGGAAGAGGAGAAAAATAAAAGAACGTGTCGAATAAAATGATTTTTCATCAGAATATTGTCCTAGCTGTACCTGAAGCACTAATCATCCACACTGGGAAAATAATGTAGCTTAAGTCACACTGGGCTTTGTGGTCGAGTAGACAGCAAAATAAATTGGGAGCTACGAATTAGGCATTAGCATCAAAAACCATCTCACAAGAACAAGCGTCAACGAAGGTCGTGACAGCAACAGCAGACATTTCATAGACATCTTCCTAAGCTTTACCTTACAAAGTTAGAGCTGCATATGTTATAAGGTGAGAGCTACAGTCATAAAGCGCTACTTCTTGTGCTTTGTATCCTAAAAAAGAGATTTCTCAATTTTAAAGTTCTAATCTCATCTTTAGACCTTAATTTTGACAAACTGATATTACTGTTGTGATTCAGCAATGTAAATTCTGGACAAAGTTGTGTTTCCTTGGCTTTGAGAACACAAGCATGGCAACAGCCTAACCAAAGCTAAAAGTAGACTTTGAAGTGCCACATAGAGGCAGCTATCAGATTCGTCTGGTGCCTAGTCACTCCCTGGCGGTCCTCCGGCTACACCCCCTGGTTTCATGTCCTCTAGATGGACCAGGCTCCTCCAGCCAGGACTTTCCTGCTATCCCAACCCCAATTCTAACCTTAACCCAAACCCTATAATTAGCTCTTATGGAGGGAAAAAACGAACCGCACAAGCCATTTTCTGGTAATTGACTGCAAGTAGAGTTTAAATAGTCAGAGACACATGCACACAAGCTCAGCTAGCATGCATGCACGTGCTCTCACATAAACATAGCTCCTCATAGACACACAGAGTGAGTGCAGCTGCAGCATGTGCGATAATGAGGCAATCCTTGAAGGGGACTCATCTGGACTGCGTTATATCATCACCCTGGAAACAATCCACTGCTTTAAAATAGGAGTGTTTGCTCGCAGTCAGCTGCGGCATGACCTCATCCGATATAATTTCTACAATCAGGGGAAATAAAAGATATTTAATGGGTGAATTTGCAAAGCACAGCAGTTTACTTAATGTCTTAAATTTTAGCGGCTGACTGATTTAGAGCTTTGTCAGCCGCTAAAATTTGTCTAAACACAGACTTGCTGTAAAGTTGCTTTGCACCTGACTTTTGTGTTCTGAGTGGGATAAACTGCTACAAAAACAAAAGAAGCACCTTGGTTTTCCTACCCTTATTCAGCCACAGAATATCTTAAACAATCCAAAATTAAAACGTATAAAAAGGTATTCAGCCCCCTTTCTCCCCAAAGTGTGATGTGTATTTGTATTCAGTCCCTTTACTCTCATACACCTAAATAAAATCTAGTTCAACCAAATGTGTTCAGAGTGCACCTAATTAGTGAATAAAGCTCACCTGAAGGCCTTAGAGGTTAGTTAGTGAACATCAGTGAACAAACAGCATCATGAAGACCAAGGAAGACATCGTACAGGCCGGGGCAAACAATGTGGAGAAGCGTAATGGAGGATTTGGTTTTAAGGCCACATGCTACTCTTTGAATGACTCATGATGTTTATTATTCTATCAACATAAAATGGACACAACGTGTGGCACAACGTCTAACCTACCAAAACAAACATGGCCACAGAAGCGTTATGTTGTGGAGAAGCTTTTCTCTAGAAAGAAAACTTGTCAGAATTAATGGGCAGAAAAATTCCTTTTCTTAAACCAAAGTATGCATACGAATGTGTCAGAATGGTCTAGTTCAGAGGTTTGCTACCTGACGCTCCAGAGTCACAAGTGGCTCTTTAGGCCTTCCACAATGGCTCTTAGTAACGTTGGCTTAAAAGCATAAATAATCAGCTTAAATTTTATATATAGATTTAGTAATAAATGCTAGTTTAAAGCCTTACATCAAACATAAAATAAGTTTCTTTAAAAAAATACAAAACATTTCCTGATGTAGACATTTCTCTATTTTTTCTTTTGAAGATCCTCTAACATTCACATCTCTAAAGAAGTCTTATCTGGACTAAAGACATACATGACTCTTAGGGTCATGTATGCCAAAGTCTAGTCAAAGTCGAAGCCTTAAACCAATTGGGAATCAGAATCAGACATACCTGAGAAAACCAGCAAAAGGAAGTTATCCAAGGCATTGACTGAACACAAATACATGCCACAATTTTCACACATTTGTAGAAAATTCTAATAAAATATGTCTCTTCCCTGCCAACTTATGTTGGTGCAACTAAACCAACATTTACTTTGTGGTTACATTGTAATCAAATGTGGAAAAAGTACGAGGAGTGTGAATACTTTTGCACTGTAAAACAGAGTGGCACTCAGCTCAGGTGGTCTGCCAGGTGTTCCCCTTCTCTAAAGACTGTGTGTGAACTACTGACTTCATGGCATAAACTGGTGTCCCCTCCTGGTGAGGCTTGTATTTTTAACTCCACATCTGGATGCTGGAGTTTTGCAGGAAATGTACTGGTTTATACACTTAAACCAGTGATAAATTGCTGTAATAGCACAAATAAGCTAGAATAAAATAATTATTTTTTTTGTTTATTTCTTTTGTCTTAACTGAAGAATCGTTTGTACCAATATGGATTCAATTTCAGCCACGTCACTTCTGCCTCGGATTGGACGTGCCGGGCCTGTTCCCCAAGCAACAACTTTATTAAGGTCTGCACTTTGTGTGTGTGTGCGTGTGTGTGCGCGTGCAGGCAAGGTTTACTAGAAGGTTGCGGTGGTCCAGAGGGTGCAGCCCTCTCCAGCTGCGGGTTTACAAGGGTGTAACATCAAATGCACACATTCTCGCGCGTTTAGCACGCGGGTCTGACACATCTTTTACTTGATCCCTCAGAGTCCCTTAACAAGTTCATCAAAAGAGCTCATCTTATTTCATCCATTCCTAGCATACCGTTTATTCTCCGGAAGCATTTTGAAACACAGCTTTTGTCTTGTCCAGTGTAGCTCACAGGATTTATTTGTCGATTTTTTATTTATTTTTTTTTTGTGAGTAAAGAGATGCAGACTGATTATAGTCAGGGCGATGATCTAAGACAAACCTCCGTCATTCAGCGTGGGCTCAGCAGGTGGATGAGTGCAGCTGATCAGGAAAACAAAACCTCGTCTCTTCAGCCTTCTGCTGTCCGGTGATGTCAGTGACACTTTTAAAGAAGGATTACTTTTCACTCTCTCTGGACGTTTCTGTGAAACTCGCCTGACTGAGGCGCAGCAGTGAAACCGTCGTAAAACCCTGTATGAAGTACGAAATGTTTGCACTTGACCTGCCTTAAAACTGCCTTCACACTTTATATTTGTAATACATATCCACATTAAGTTTTGTAACATAACGAAAGCTTTCTTTGGTGACTGACATTTACAGTGTCTTTCTTCTCCATCTTGAAAGTGTTGACTTTGGCATAAAATGCATGTAAAATACAATTAAAAAACTATATGCAGACTTCGGCAATCTGAGCGAATGTAGCAATTATTTATATTTGTAGCTGGTGGAACCTTACATTTACAGTGCCATGCAAAAGTATTCACACGCATCGGTTTCACATTTTAGACCAATACAATGTTGAATGTAATTGTGAAGTGGAAGAAAAAGGATGCATAACTTTTGAAATTCTGCTTTAAACAGAAATCTGAAAAATGTATCATTTGTATTCAGCCACCTTTGCACTAAATGCTGGTGTTGTATAAAGACCAAGTTAAAATTGCTAAGAACTTTAAAGCAGAGCTGGGACATGAAACAATATTCCAAGCTTTGAAGATCCAATTCAGTGAGCAAATGGAAATAGTATAACACAAGTGTAAAACCGCAGACAGACTGAAATCCACCTAAACCAATAGGAAGGTCAAATAATCCAGCACAGATCATTGAGATGTGATACAAAAAGAGAGTTTTTAACACTTTCTCTTTTCTATAAAAGATGCTGATGGAACTTTTGATTAAATGAATCCTCTGATCAGATTGTGATGCTCAGTTTCATTCTGTACACCATTCAAAAATCAGAATTTTCTTTTATGAGTTGCCAGTTTTAGAGCTGTTGCCTTGCAGCAAGAAGGTTCTGGGTTCAATTCCCAGCCCCAGTCTTTCTGCATGGAGTTTGCATGTTCTCTTTGTGCATGGATGGGTTTTCTCCGGGTACTCCGGTTTCCTCCCACAGTTCAACAACATGACTGTCAGGTTAATTGGCCTCTCCAAATTGCCCCTAGGTGTGAGTGTGTGTGTGCATGGTTTTTTGTCCTGTGTGTCTCTGTGTTGCCCTGTGACAGACTGGTGACCTGTCCAGGGTGACCCCGCCTCTCGCCCGGAACGTTAGCTGGAGAGGCACCAGCAACCCTCCTGACCCCACTAAGGGACAATGGTGTAAAGAAAATGGATGGAGTTGGCAGTTTTGTGTTTTATGTTTTGATTTGCATCTTTACAAAATGAGCTACTGAAACATATTTGTGTATTTATTGTTGATTTTATAAAAGTCTAGGTTCAACCTAATCACTCACTTTCAACAATATAGTCTGAAAATAAAAATATTTTTATAAAATATGTATCTATGCAGCTTTTGATACACAATGCTCCTTTACACATTATTGGCTGACAATTGTGAAGCAGCCAATCAGGGACTTGTATTTGTTTTCCTCGGAGCTGACTTATTTCTAGGACGGAAATAAGGAAGACTGTAGATTTATGTTGCTTATATCTTTTCTGTAAATAGCCTGTATATATTGACATCTCACAACTATTACTTATTGTGAGATGTCAATATATACAAACATTCACATGGCGTCTAGATGTGAATATTTGCGTTTAATTTTTTTCCAGAGTGACCGTGACGGTTAGTGCCTTTCTTGTGCCTCGTGTCTTTATTCTCTCTCTCTCCTTCTCTATCATAAAACCTGCAATTTGGTTTGCAAGTCTCAGTCAGTCAAATCATAATCACTTTGTACCCATGTCTATTTCCATTTCCCTGTAAACTCTCCCTTTTTATTCCCCCCTGTCTGTCCTCTGGTGATGTGAGCTCCCTGGCATCCGAGGCAGCCAGTCATTACACCATGGAATATATCAGAGCCAACCAAAGCCCTAAAAGTTTGGAAAACTGTGGTGTGCAGGATTTTATTTATTGTTGCCTTTTACAGTAGACAGACCCGGTTTACATAAATCATTTGCCAATGATTAAAGGTTGAAGCAGCCATTAGTTTATCTCTGTCAGCTCCAACAACCCGACTGATGCATCCAGGGTTGGCTCTATAAATGATTGGAGTTGACCAGAAGACCAAGACAGCTGAGCTCATGTAACCACCGAGGGAATGACCCGGGGATGAAACGCGAGCGGTGGGCAGCGATGGTTGCATGCAGCCGGGCGAATAAAAAGTGAGTGAGAGAGGACTTTAAGAGAAAGTTAAAAATACGGGCAGAGGTGAGGAGGACTGAGTCAGGTGGTCAAACGGTTCCCGCCACCTCATTAGTGGCAGTGACATCACAGCTGATTTCTCTTTGAGACCCCGCTGCTGGAGCGCCACCGCCGCTCTGTAATGGAGAGCTGGAGCTGCTACTGGCCAGATTGAGCAGCAGAGTCTGGGGAATTGCTTTTATGTTGCCAATAAAGGGAGGCTAATCACAGCAACTCTTCTTTTTTATGTTGTAGTTTCACTAGCCAGGTCAGAAATGAACTACCAGAACTAACTTACTAAAAATAAGATTCCAACAATTTTCCTTTAATGCGTACTTGATACTAATCGTTACAGAACTTTCCATTTTGGTCACAGAGAAACAATACGAGTGTTGCACAAGTGACGGGTCCATCCACAATGGGTTTTAAAGAGATATGTCAAATTGAAGCTTTGGCAACAGGTTTTATCTGTTTAATGCTTGCGGCAAATAACTTTCACTGTATCTCAATTCAGAATAAAACCAAATCAGATGGTCCTGGTGGATGAATGTAGCAGATTCTTTGAGATTGGACCAGAAAGTGGACTAAATAGCAGCACTAAAAGTATTTGTATTGCAATGCGATTACAGTATCAGCATATCACCACCAATGGCTGTTTTGTTTGCAGGCAGATTACAAATATCTTGTCAGTAAACTGCAAACCTTCTAGCCGAAGATCTGAGCCAAAAGTGTGCTTGTGACAGAAGGAAAGTATTTTGTTCTTGTTTTCTTTATGAACCATAAAGTTTCCATAATTACTTACCTGCCCCTGTTTTACTTTTCATCTGTGCAGCTTCTGTCTCTTTTTTACCAAACTGAAGACCTTCTGCAGGGAATTCCCAGAGCAAATAGCAGCAATAAGTGGTTCTGTCATTTATATAAACACCTTTCTCCCCTGAACACAACTTGTTACACTTGAGAAAATAATACTGCTACATAGTAGAAATAGCAACAGAAGAGTTAGCAGGAAGTAAACTTTTCTCACAGAGAAACAAATGTGATTTATGTAAGCTATTAATTGGAGGGCTATAATCATAAGTTTTTGCAAGATTCAAAGCAATACCACTGCCCAACCCCATAGGAATAGACTGGTGTCCAACGTTACAGCTACTTATATTTTCTACTTGATTACAATGCATTGCAGACTGCGATAAAGCTGAGAAATAACTTCAACGTAGTTATTTTCAAATAACAGATGAGATATTATAAATCACCTGTAATAGCTGGCTGTATCTCCATATTTGAATGACAGTAAATCACCTTAAGAGAAATGAAGATGGGTTTTACTGCCAAAGTCACACATATCACAAACACATCTCTTTTAAATAACATATAGGACTTGGTAACACGCTACGACTATTGGCTCTTTTCTGCTAGCACAGAGCAGCTCGGCGAATCTCGGCTCAGCTCCACATAGTTTGGATGACTTTCCATTACAATTGTGTAACGGCTGTAGTGGATGGGACTGTCCCAGGGTCCAAAAAGTACCACCACATGAACTATAGGCCACAGAAACACAACAGTGGAGGACATGGTTGATATGTTGAACATTGTGCTCAGTCGGCCACTGTTGTTTAAATATCCAAGTCCACTCAGTCGGTCTTGTGAGTTTTTTCAAACGACGTGTTGGATTAGTGTTTTGTGTGTGTATTGATTCTTGTGACGCAACCAGTGACTCCACCTCGAGCCAATCAGTGACATACATTCTTTAGACATGTTTTTAACCCAATTCCACACATTTTTCCACCAGCAAAGAAGGTTCTGAAAAGGGGTTGGCAGCACGTGGCCGTTACTAGTGGAAAACCGCCTAGAGCCAAGTCAAGCCTTGCTGAGTAGACGCTATTGGAAAAGGGCCATAATTTTTAGATTTATACACGTGAAGAGCTGAAGACCCAGACACTGTCTTCTCAGTTTTCATTCTGTAGGAGGCGCTGTGTCTTCTCCTTCCCAATGCAGTATGTGCTCAGTGTGCAAGAGAACGGTGTAAATCTTGAATGTCCACCTTGCTTTGTGATGCCTGGTTGCAGAAAAACAGAAGAAGTGGCCTGTTTTTCAGAGTTAATTGTAGCACGAATTGGACATGTTCGAGAAAGGCCTTGGCAGTGCATGCAGCAATAAGGAGGTGGAAGAGCAGAAAACCCTTGAAGGATGGGGTTGGATAGCATCATTGGAGTTTGGAGAGTTTAGGCCCATCACCGTGATGCTCATTTAAATCCTCAACGCTAAAATGAGCGTGTAATGCCTTCCTGACACTTGATATGAACTGGAGGCGGGAGAGCCTTGAGCAATGTGCTTCTCCTCCAGTTGCTCCTGTCGAGTCGGTCCTCAGCTAGAAGCTGTCTGAGTAGACACTGAGCACAGGTGTGAATTTGTCTAATTGTGTTTGTGTAAAACAAAGAGCACGTTAGGAATAAAAAAAAAAAAATTCAAGGTGAAAAGTCAGCTCAGACAAAATGCAGGAGAAATGAATCTAATTTTAAATGAGCTCCAGATAACAGATTGGAAACAGACGTCCACCCTGCGGAGTTTATTTTATTGCTCCTCCGTGTTCACAACTGCGACGAGATTCACACAGACTAGATGAGACACGCTCCTACAGCGGGGGCCACATGCATGACGACAGCCTTCAGACGCACTCAGACACACGAGATAAAAGTCACACAGACTTATAATTCTCCAGCATTCGTCTCATTGTTTTACAGCATTCTGAGGGTTGTCGAATCAAACAATAGCTTTTTACTGAGAGCCTGAACTCGCTGCACCGCAAGAGTGTTTGTGAGAAACTCCATCATAAAACGGAATATGAATGGAAAAACCTAAGAGAGCGAGCACGGCTTCAACTGATGTCTTCCAGTTGTGTGACCTCTCTTTCCTTCTGCTTCTTTTTTTTCTGTCTCTCTGCTTCTCTTGGTTTAATAAGGCCAGCTGTAGAGTCTGGCTCTCTTGGGAAACACAGTAGAGTGTGGCTGGCGCTGAGGCTGCATGAGGCTGAAATTGGGGCTGGGGAGCAAGTTATAGGGGGGCGAGCACTTCCGACCGGTTTCCCGATGCAATACACCATGCAGTCTGGAGCGCTGGCAGACGGCCACCTTCTCTTTCCCATTCGTCTTCTTAGTCGAAACCTTTCTATTTGACTTGTCTTCCTGTTCTTATTCCTGTCATCATGCCATGCTCCCTGCTGCGGAAGACCAACAATTACTTTTAGAAAAAACCACTCCAGACGTCTGCTTGCTCAGTGGCATCAAAACAATGTCAAATCCTCCTTACTGACTCATTTCATGCAAAATGAGAACATCTGACAACTGTAATAAATAACTCAGTTGCTTGGGGTATCTCTACCCATCTATCTATTTGCCTGTGTTCTGCTCCAGACCTGCATCAGAGTTTTGACAGGCCCCTGACCCGTGCCAGAATGGTTCAACTGGGTTGAGACTGTGGGTGTGTGTTGTATATCTGTCTTTGTGTCAGTTGTGCTTTTGTGTGAGTGTACGTCTCTCGGAGAGATTGGACCCAGCTAAGCTGGTGGGTGTTTTTCATCAGACTAATGAATAATATGTCTGAGTTGAGAAAAGAGTATAAAGCAAACGGAGAAGAGGAAGGGAAAGGTTGGGGGAGGAGACGGGTGGGGTAATGACTATCAGATGGTGTTCTACTACTACTGTGCTGCTGCCACCACTGCTGCTGCTGCGTCTTTTAAGGGGAGAAAACCACTCGGTTTTACAATTTATATACAGTATATTGTCATTATACCCCAGAAGTGTGGAACGACCGGCGTGAGAAAGAACAGCTCTGCCTCAAATGAAGAAAGAGTTCAATGAGTAGACTGAACAGAGTTAATGCCATACCCAAGATCAGACACTTTTTTAGACTTCTTGACACAAAGCTGCATCTGCAAGAAAGGAGCTGATATGTTTCTGAATCCAGTTTTTCTCAAGCCCAGTTTGAATGATCACAATAACATGAAAGTGTTTTTTTTTCTCAGAAGCCTCTTTACTTCCATAACTCTTCTTATAATGCACTTACTTTAAGTACTAAGCGATCTCTTTAATTCTACCTACAACAGCAAGAGATTATCTCTTTGTGAATATTACTTTGACCATTTGTTTTTTTTGGAACATGAAAGTTCACAGCACCCATCTCAGCTGCAGACAATCCTTCCTACATTATATCATGTATGTTAGATCTTTAGCAATGTGTGATATAAACTCAAAAAAATGATGGTCCGTTGCAACATTTGTTACGTTTTCAGCTGAGGTGGTTCGTGTTCACACTGCATTGTGTCAAATCAATTCAAACCAAAAATACTTTATCTCTCAGGAAAATTAAATAAATAAAACAAGCCCTCTGAGCAAACGGTTGCCCCTTCATTCTTGGTGGCGCCGCACCAAGAGCCATGGAAGGAAACGACATGAATACCTCTGAACAAGACACTGACCGTAACTTTCTTTTTCACAAAATATGAACAGAAACAGAATACGACAAATTTTTACGGTTGTAGGATTTCTCTTTTGCGTTTGGTAAAAGACCATGAGCCATTGCTCCACTTGCACTAGACTCACTAATCTGTTTTGGTTGCATTTAACCAATATGTGCTGCGCAACAGTCTCCCTCCTGTCTTTGGTCTCTGGCATTCACATAAGCACTTAAACAACAACAGAGTTCACTTTAAACAAACCAAGCCCTAGGTTTTCAAGCAGAGCAGAGTTTGCTTTTTTGTCAAGCATCAGAGTTGAATTGCGCACTCCCACTTCCCCAAATGAACCGAACCGTCTATTCAAGCGAACTAGAGTTTGATCAAAGCAAACTAGACAGGGCTGGTGTAAATGCATCCTATGAAGAACTAAGGTAAAGACATGATTTGGAAAATCTAAGGTACCATTCACAGACCAATCAAACATGACTGTGTTGAGCAATATTTCCTTGAGGTTATTTTTATATCTCCATCTTTTCCAAAAGTTCTAAATCACACGTCTCCATTTCAAAGTATAATTTCAAAATCTGCAATAAAAACACTCCAACCATTCTTACTATGTTTCATCTTATCCCTAGAATCTGTCAGTGCAGTCTGATTGACAGCCAGTTCTTTCCAATAGAGGTGTGTCCTTCTTCATTGTGACTGTGTTGCGAACTTAAGTCAACAATTTAATGTAAATTACACCATTATTTTTCTGTAATATAGCTCCTTCCTTTTCATACAACCTTCCTCGCCCAAATACAGATGTGCGATTCTAAAAAGACTCACAGCCGACATTATTTCGAGTCTAACGTGTTTTAGCCTGGAGGCAGTAATTCAGAGTGAAATGGATGCTGTGTCAGACCAGCCATACTCTCTGGAGGGATGCAAATACGAGGAAGATCATGCTAATGCATGTAATGATGGACCACAGTGGATGTAGCTGGACTGGAAAAATATTTCAAAAATATATGTAAGCCGACCGCATCCGTATATACCGAGTTTTCTCCAAATTGTCCGTAGATAACACGGCTGTTTGGGGAAGTTGAATCATGGTGAGTGGGCGATGGGCTACTGGATGGTTTGATATTTTCCCTCTAAATATTTTAGGAGTATCCAAATAAACTGTTTAACATGCTTGTGTTGCAGTATGTTGTCTACAAGCCAGAGCTGAAACCTTCGTATTAAATTTCACTTGCCGTATTTTCAAGAACCTCATTGACGCAGTCCATTCTTTGGCGTATCCTGCATCACATTACATCTGCTTTTACTGCCTCTATCGATTTATCTCAAACATACCAAGAGGGAAGATTATTTGGAAGCAAATCCAACATGCATCCTGAACCTAAAGTCAACTGTTTACTGGATTAGTTGCAGTTTTGATTTCCACTATACAACAGCCGTGGGCCATTAAATTGGAGTGCAGGATCCAATACCTTCTGGTCAGCTTGCTTCGATTATTTGATGACTTTGCAATGTAATGTAACTTTAGCTGAAGAATCCTTGACTGCTTCGTTTGTTGCAGGTAAATGGTAAAATGCGCATCAAGCGCTCTGTAAGCTCTGTCTGGAGTGACAAAAGACTGATGGACAGTTCTAAATGTAATACTTTCTTTTTCGTTAAAAACTAAGGAAATTTGTTACATTTAGTTTTTGTTTTTTGTTCATTTTGACTTCCACATACTGTTTCCGTTCTTAGTGTTTCAAGCGCTTTGTGTATGTGCTGAAATCAACCGCTGCAACCAACATTGGCTTCTGTTCCTTTACTAAATACCACAGCATAAACAGTACGCCTGAGACACAAAGAAACAGGCGGGGAGGGGGGAGGAAGTGTGGACGCAAGAGGAAAAATCGACAGAGAAATTGAGAGTGATGAATGCTGACTGTAACATTGTGTAACTCGCGTATTATTCATTATGCCATCAGTTTTCAGCAGCACCTTAGTGCTGCCAAGCTACACAGAAGATGCATACCAGCAATAGCTGCTTGGTTTAGAGTTTTCACAAAGGTACCACTGAGAATTCTGGACTAGGTTTTGCATTGGGAGTCAGCCTTTAATTACTGCTGATTTAAAGACGGAAAAGCATGGCTAGATTAAGCAGCTACACAATGATAATCAATAAAATCCCAAGATTTTCCTTTCTTGTCTTTTGTACGTTTCTGTATGCTTCTCTTGAGATCCTCTTATTCACTTTTCTAGATAAATTAAATAGCACTTGCTTTGTGTAATGGAAGAAACAAGATACATGGTTTTCAACATTTTCAACAAATGAAAATCTGAAAAGTGAGACATTGAATAGGCATTTAGCCCGGTAGCATCACTCCTTCATAAAGTCTGTTTAGGGAAGTTTAATCTGGGTTCTCGGTTGTGTCTCCGCTCGTTTTTTATGTCCACAGATTGAAATTTCTTCAGATTGAGATTCTTTGATGAACCTCAATCTGAATGGATGGACACATTTCCATTCTGACCAGAGATTCTCACAATGTAACACATGAATATGGTTTGTTCTGCATCAGTTCGTCACATTTGCATGCTTAGTCTTTCATATATGCCAAGTCAAGTTTCTTTAAAGAGGATTTACAAATCAGTACAGACTGACTAAAATACTGACTAAAAAGGAGAATTAAGATAAATGAGCAAAACATGAGATTAAGAGAAATGGCATGACTAAAAGTTAAAAATCCAAGCAAATGCAACCACAATGAACTCTGACAAAGACATGAAATAAAATTATCGTATACTAAGTCAGAAACCAAAGAGTACATTCAACAGGTGCTCTTCTAGGTTTTATCTGTATTTCACTCCATTCATTTCCTCATCAATGCTGACCAGCTTCCCCGTCTCTGTTGTCAAAAACACATTTCCACAGCATATTGATGCCATTACCATGCTTCACCATTAGGATGGTGTGTTCAGGAAAATGAGAAGTGTTAGTTTTCCTCTAAACATAATGTTTTGCATGTCCAAAAAGTTAAACATTGAATTCATCTGACCAGAACACCTCCAATAGGACTTGTTATTCTTTTCTTTCAAAAATGTCATACTTCCTGCTACTCTACCAATAAGGCTCCACACTATAGAGCGCTGAACTTACGAGTTGTACTGCCTACAGATGATTCCACCTGAGCTGAGATTTTCTGTAGCTCCTCCAGTTCTCTTGTACTCCTCCAGTACTCTTGGGACTAACGCTATCCTTGTCTGGCCTGTAAATTTTAAGTTTAGGACATTAAGCCATATAATGACCCTACTTTGAACTGCTTCAAACCTTTATTTGTTTTTTTTTCTACGAGTATTCCCTAACAAAACTCTGAGGCCTTCACAGAACATTCGTGTATAATTGGATTAAACTACACTAGTCAGGGTTAATATTGTAAAGGGAGCTGAAAAAACACTAATCAATATTAAAACTTTTATCATTTTCCTTCTGCAGTTATGTTCTGCTCTGTGTAGGTGTATCACAATCTCAATAAAATTCACAGACATACGCTGCTCTAAGTTCAATTTCCCCGGATGGATCCCTTTGCAAGTCACTAAATGTGTTTTAAGATTAGAAACTTCAGGCCCTCTAGTGTCAAAAACTGTGAAGTTGAAAAGACTTAAGCCATGGCTCAGTAAAACCATTAGTGGCTTTTATTTGTAAGCCTGGCCAGCCATCTTCCAGCTCTGTGGCTGCACTGCGTCCAGATTTCCCGACCAGAGGACAAATACAAGGGGGACGGCATTGTGAATGAAAGACACCAATTAGAAAAGCAAGGTTTCACTTGACTTCTCGTAGTCGATAGTTTATCACTGTCAACGATGTGGCAGAACATAACAAAATGTTTTAGGCCCATTCCTGGAAGCCTGCTCTGTTGTTTTAAGAGGAGAAATGTAGAGCAAAAACTATCATTTTTTTAACATAAACTTAAAAAGGTACTCAAGATTTCTTGAAAAGATTTTGGTAACATGTTTTCCGAAAACAACTAACTTAGTAGAGAGATAGGTGATCTCATTGCCTCCTCTAGCTCCCAGCTGATAGTGCTTTATCTCTTCTTCCTATCTGTAAACCTTACTCATCTTGGCTGGCTGGAGAGCTGCTGTGGCCCCTGAGGATGATGCAAGCACTGTTTTTGGGTGGATTTCCCCTGGAAAGCATCAGCATGCAGCCAAAACAAACTACTGCTGATGGCTCGCCTCTTGCCTCCGGTCTCTGTGGTCTGCTTTCAGACGGCAGCCGGGGGACTCTGAACGCTCAGAGGAGGAGGAGCACGACAGTCCTCTTGGCCCTCCCTCGGACTATAAGACCAGAGGCGGGCTGAAACACTCAGACTGCACGCACACGTGGAGCAAAACAGGCAAAGAGGAAGACGGACAAGGGGGGTAGACCAGCTGGAAGCAAAAGAGCATGAATCTGCCGGCACAGACCAGTTGACTCTAGTTGGACCTTTGGAAGGGAAGCAGGTAGAAACAAGTGATAAAGTAGGAAGTAAAGACACACAAAGAAAGACAGAGAGTTTTAATCTTGAGATGCTATTTTGAGCTCTCACAGAGTAACTGAAGATTAAGCAAACTTTGGGAATGTGTAGGTTTTTTTTGCTGTTTTTCTTTTAGCAGATCAGAAGAGAATAAGAGAGCTGGAGTCTGAATGCACCTGTGGGTATAGATCAGAAGACCCGACTTTTTCCGCTCTTGACCTTTAGCTCAACCTGCCGATGTCTTGCTTTGAGTAAAAGGAGGTTATAAACTAAGTCTGCTTTGCCGAACGCCACCAGTCGACACGTGTTGAGAGCATCAACACATTTTTGCAACCCAATCAAACGAAAGAGCAAAGCCTGCTTGGAAGAGCTCCTGAACGGGGACTGATCAAACAGCCATCAAAGATGACTTTTGCCATGCTACGCACTCCACCTCCGGCAGGCCGCTTCTTGTACGGAGACATCGGCCTCCTCTCCGAAGATGACGACGAGAACTGCAGCGAGGGCTCAGGCTCCGAGGACCGCACCAGCAACTCCTCCAACTCTGCGTCCTTTCGCCTGTCCTCGTCGTCCCAGGCCGCCTTCCACATCAAGGTGAACAGGAAGAGAAAGATGTGCGGGGGCGCCGGGGTGAGCGTCACAAACTTGACGGGCAGGCTTGGACCCCCGGGCTCGTCTCCTCCCGGCGGCGAAGTCCGCCAGAGGACGGCGGCCAACGCACGGGAAAGAGATCGCACCAATTCTGTCAACACGGCGTTCACGGCGCTTCGCACGCTCATCCCCACCGAGCCGGCTGACAGGTAAGGAGCGACATTTTTCTTATTGACCGTTCCGCTGCAGGTTTCATATTAATCATGCATCTCGCGTCTCATCTGACTGCAGGAAACTGTCAAAGATTGAGACGCTACGTCTGGCCAGCAGCTACATCAGCCATCTGGGGAACGTTTTGCTCCTGGGCGAAGGGCTTCACGATGGACAGCCGTGCCACGCCCCCTCGCCTCCATTCTTCCACGTCAGCTCCTCCCCCACCCGAGGATCCGACCAATCGGCTCAGCCCAAGCACATCTGTACCTTCTGCCTCAGCAACCAGCGGAAAATGGTGAGCAGAAAGACAACAAGTCAGAGAGATATCAGCTGTAAGAGGGTCAAATCAAGAGGCGTTTACAGCGACAGGGTGGTCGTAGAGACGAGCTGTTGGGTCGGGTGAGTTTTGTGTTAAATACCTGACCTGAGATCAGCAACTGTGCCCATAAACCTCGCCGGCCCTAAGGGGCTTTAAAAGCGCCACCTCTTTTAGAGTCCACTTTCTGGGGTGAACGACCATGCAATATTGTCCTGCTGCGGGTTGGGTTTTACTGGAGCAGCTGGCTTGAAAGTTCAAGGTGGTTCCTTTGCACTCCATATACATGAGTGTTTCTCTGTCACAGGAGTTCAGCGAGAGCTCGGGGGACCTGAGTCGTGGTATTTTTTTCTTTCTCAGAACTCCAGTCAATGTGAGCAAAAAAAATGAATTTAAAGTTTATATGTGTTTATACAGAGAGATTTACTACTTTGACTGCGTAAAATCTGTCCAATCGCGTGTAAATTCTTCAGCCGGGATTTGACGAGGTTTTAATCAAAACTGCTGCAAAATTTTATATAGATATAAAACCTAAAATAAGAAGAAAGAAAAACTACATTCCTTTCAAAGACAAAACAGAGGTGAACTTTAAAAAGTGTGAGTTTTGGTTTGTCTGATCCAGCACAGGAAATTGTCATAATCAAGACCACTCTCCCATAAGAAACCATCGGTCTGATGAGGAATTACAGGGAATGAGGGATTGCCATCAGCTGAGTGAAATCAAATATTTACGAGCTCGCTTCGGGTTTTGACAAACAGAGCAGAGAATGATAGAGAGTTGACGTCCAGTCAGGCCTTCCTCTATAACCGAGCCGGCTGCCCATTTAGCAGGATTTATTGGTAAGGAGCTGACATCTGGCAGACTCCCCAGTTACCCCAGCAGTGTGTGAAAGCTAATACCCTCCTCAGTGTCTAAACCCAGAGACCCTTTAGCTGAGGGATAACCAGAGTCTCAGCGGCACAAGTCTCTCCCCCTTTCCCCCTTTCTGCCTCACCCTCTGAACTTGTGCGCCTGAAAGCCTAGACGTCCTGACTGTCTACACCCAGACGCTCTCAGCTGGGAGATAACTGGCCTGAAACCAGTTTCGGTTTCACCACCAATCATTTTCCGTCTGTCTCGTCGTTTTATTCTCATCCACAACTCCTTTCGTTTGAACCTTCCCTCCTTAACTACTTCTTTGCATATCGATCAGGCCTGCGCAGGTCGGGGCTGTCAGTCAGAAATGTGTAATACTACCTGCGGCCGCCAACCCGCCGCTGCAGATGCATGACCGACCTGTAAATGCATGCTGCGCGGAAAACAGTTTTGAAACTTTCTGATGTTGGATCACTCAAACACAGACACTTTGATAAAGTCCCTCATTACCGGCTGTCAGTCACATTACACTGGTTCCCATTACAGCTGGATAAAAAGTCCCACTGTTCTTTTGTGAGCTAAACGAATTCAAATGATGATTTCAGCACACATAAAAGTCATTATCTATTTTTTAATTTCTTTTATTTCTTGGTTATTTTATCAAAGTTTTGAAGAACAACATATAAGGGCGATATGAGATTAGTTAGAGACAAAGTTTTGATAAAAACACACCTTGTAATAAATATATTTTATATAGTCCGGTGATATTTTGGAAATGATATAGCAGTAAGGCCTTAAGGACATTTGGGTGTTTCAAAGTAAGGTTTCTGGAAGCAGTGCTAGATTAAACTATGGGCAGGCCCCAAAAAGGCAGAGACTTCTGGGCAAGCGGTGCTGAAAGAGACCCCTCAGCTCATCCCATCACAGTGGGAAGGGCTTTGGGAATGTTGTCCACAACACAGAATTTATACCCCATTATTTTTAAACTACATTTCTCAATTGGCTAAAGCAGCAGCTTACTAGATACTTTGGTGTGACTCACTGGTTTATATGAAAACATGTTTCTTCACCTCCATCGGTTCAGACCTGCAGTTTAGATTCTTCCACAACTCAATGACAAGTTTAGCACTACTTCATTTAAAGGAGGTTGGTTCAGGGTGAGGCAGGCTATCATAATTGCTCCTGACCTATTACATTGTTCAAATGAGATTTCTTAAAAAAAAAAAAAAAAAGTATATCAGTGTGCTTTTTATTGGTTAGTTGACAGAGATTATATTGCAGTATTTTTTTTTAAATATGTGAGGAAAACCTCAAAACGGTGGAAGGCTAAAAGCCGATCAGCTAGACGTTAACGGACTTTAACCATTTAAGTTCAGATATTCATATTAAGCATTAGGAAATATTGCCTCTTCTCTCCCCATACATTAATTTGACACCGTTTACTCAGCCAAATATCCTCTGTGTTAGTAGAGAGATTTTGTAGACTGGAGCTGTCTGAAACAGTCTGCCTGATCAGCTAATAGGCCCCATTAGCTAATTCCTAAGCAACTAGTTGCTCCGGAAAAGCACAGGAACATAATGACTGTATGTCCCATTGTAAACACAGCAGCTTGTTCCAAATCCAAAAGCTTTTGCATACTCAGTGAACATAGAGACGTCCAAAAAGTTACAGTCAAGTTACAGTCGATGAGACGGACGAATGCAGCTAACAGACTCCATGTTCTCATACCAGATTTGGAAAACAAGTCAAACAGTTTATATCCATATGTGCAAATATTTCCCCACAAAACTTCCTCTCAGTCAAAATACATCCATGTTAGTACTCTAAGCTTCTGTTGTCGGAGGCTGCTGGCTGCATCAACTCGACTCATCAGTTTATCAGTCTGCAAACTGCAGTAATGTAACATTTTAACGCCACTGCGCAAATAACAGCTTTAAAACACAAAGTTTACTCCTGAACGTTGAGATGACTGATGATTTGTAGCTGATGAGGTGAATAGATTCAGGCCCAGCAAGGAGAAGTAGCAAAGTGACACGGCTGAGAAAAACAGCGACAAACTTTAGCGACAAATAATCTTCATTTTATTGTTGCATCCCATGGATATGAATGTTTTCAGTTTGAGTTGTTTGAAGTATCTAAAATCAGCTTAAGATGAAGGTCCACTCTCCCTCTTGGAGGATTTATTCCCTTATTTTCTACAAACATTTTGTTATGTCGTTCATCCACTAGAGGAACGGGAGCCATTCCTTGTAACCTTAGTGTATTTACTTACAAAAAATTCCTTATCTACCTTTGTAATTGCAGAAGAAGCCAATCATCTGTCAGACTCAACTGAAGAGGCTCATCCTGCAATACAAAATGCCCAAATTAGTCTCAAATTCTTACATTATCACCTTTTTATAATACCTCTGGAGTAGCACTGAATTTGTTTTGGGTTTCCTGCATAAAATAATGCACTCCTTAAAATGAATAATAACTAAGTGCTGTATTGCACAAATTAATACCAGATTAGTAATTGTTCAGAGGAGCAAGTGTTTTTCTCATACATGTCTGTGTTTATGCGTAAATAACCATCGGCTCACTTTAGTGTTGCAATGAGCTTAGTGTAAATAAAGGAGGGTTTCTGTGGGATGGAGTCATAATAAAGTACATTACTCATGTTTACTGCAGAGAGAATGTGTCATTGACTGTAAGCTGGAATAATGCAGATAAAGTTTCAGTTTCAAACGCTTAAATGCTGAATCACTGCTGTTTTTAAAATCATTACAAGCCATCTGCATTCATACACACAGAACGAGACTTTGTAATAAGCCTTATGATGGTTTGCAAATGTTTAACCATGTTTCTCTTCGGCTTGCATAAGATCTCCTATCTGTGTATATTCATAACACTCCCAAGATCAAATTTATTTTATTACTTTAACAATAATAAAAAACTGAGTAGTTCATCTAGTCCTGGAATGTAAACGATTAACTGTGATTAGCACTAATTTGGAGTGTTTCTTTGCCAAATTTCTGGAGTGTGTAGGAGTGTGTAGGAGTGTGTAGGAGTGGGCTGAAGGGCAGAGTTGGTGCTGGTGATTACAGAGAACGAGCCAGAAGAGGTAAAAGGGGAGTTTCTGTTCACAGCTCTTTTTTCGTATGTTTTCATAGTTATTGAGGTTCATCACCGCTGTCAGCTCTGCTTAAACCAGCCGCTTCAGTTACCCCCATTTCCAACACAGCAGAGGGCGAAAGTGAGAAAGATATACAGTCATTTCCTCTTATTATGGGTGACTACGGTGT
This sequence comes from Micropoecilia bifurca, assembly GCA_903067075.1. Taxonomy (NCBI): domain Eukaryota; kingdom Metazoa; phylum Chordata; class Actinopteri; order Cyprinodontiformes; family Poeciliidae; genus Micropoecilia; species Micropoecilia bifurca. The sequence continues at coordinate 25,393 of CAEGAF010153226.1, forward strand.
AAGTGTTTCAAAACAAGCGGCCTTGTTACTAATGACGGCTGCGCACACAGCGTCACGTGTGACATATTCAGGCAGGTAGTGAGGTGAATACTAATGTGATTTATTCATCTGCTGCACTTGACCCAAGGGTCAAAGAAAGCTGTAAAGTAAAGCAAAGATCAATAAAATGATTATTACTTTTTATATCAGTATCACAGGGAGAAAGGAGATTGAGTTTTATTTCACAGTTTGATGGATGCAGGTCAGTGTGATGTGTAGTCTGTCAACTGAAAAGGTTGTAAATTTGATTTCAACTTTTGTTTTGCTACTTAAACCTTAAAGCTGTTCACCAGTCCTTGTGAAGCTTTTTGAGTGCAGATTGGTGAATGTGACTTGGATTCTAGAAACAATTTGGCAACTCATTAAGACCTGGAACCCATTTGATCTTTTTGTTTTTGTTTGTTTTTCTACTTTAGAAATTGCTCCAATTTATGTGCGGTTTTGCTAAATACAACTGCCTGAATACAAATTGTCAGACAAATCCACTTCATTACAATAAAATCTAGTCAGATGTGGGTAGAAAAATTGTAAGTAAGAGCAGCACTACTTCCCCATGTATTTACTCAAGTAAAATGGTATTTGATTAAAAGGCTACGCAAGTGCTGAGTAACTGTTAGAAAAATCTGATTTTATACTATAAAATGATGACCTCATAGGCTTAAAAAAATATGTGCAAATTCTGGTATTTTAAAGACTAAAAAGTGTATGTATATATATATATATATATATATATATATATATATAAATTTAATTTTTTTTTTCGATAAAACTTTTAAACTAATACTTATAGTAGGTGTTATGGTAGAATAAGTTGAACTTCCATTAACATGATTAGAAGAACAAAGCTTGTGTGATTAAAGACAAAGTCTCACTCTGACATAACCTCTTTTTCAGTGACCTTACTCTCAGTGGGTAAAATATCCAGTTTTACTCCAGTAAGAGAAGTGATTAGTAATAATAATCTTACTGAAGTAAAAGTAAAAGTATGAATAGTCCAAAACGTTACCGTACTCAAGTAAATGTAGCTAATTACTATCCATATTTGGACCTAATTATATGCAATTCAAGCATGATGCAATTATCAAGTTTAATTGATTACAATGCCAGTTGGTAAAAATACCATTGTTGTTTCAAAGTGTAAAATATCAACGCTTCTAATTTATTAATGGAGTAAGTGTACAGTTGTTCAGTCTGAATGTTGGAATATTTTAACTATTTTAAGCTGTTTAATCATATTTTCACAACAGGACAACAATAAAACAGTTAAAAAAAACTGGAATCAATGATGAGAGTTTCTGTTTTAATGCCTCTGATAGTTGTTAACTAAAATGGGGAGGCGGTGAATGAGCAGAACTGGGCCTGCCTCTTGAGTCACGACTGATGCACGTATCTTGTGAAGGGTGTTTCACTCCACCTTCAGTCTCAGGTGTCCAGAGTCAACATATATCACAGAGCTAACTAAGGATTTACAGTCAGTAACCAGAGCGGTCATCAGAGGTTCTAGCAAAAAAAGGTTTTTATATGTTGCACAAATGGAAAGAAAATCCCATCACACAACAGAAGTGAGCTTTTACATCAATAGTCATTTTGAAGCATTATTCTTATTTATACTTTACTTTTTTAAGTTGATCAATGTTTTCAATGACTCTTTTTCCAAAATGGGTAAGACACAAAAGCATAGCACCAAAGCGTGTTTCCTGTCATAAGCCAGAAAATGATTACAATAAAATGAGCTGTTAACCCATCAGAGTAGTTATTAAAGGTTTAATGGAGCAGGGACAAACAAAGCGGGGAGGTTTATCTCGAAATGATGAGCAGGGTAAAGGAGGGCAGAACTTTTTTTATGTTTTTTTTTTTTTTTCAAAACTCAAAAGTAATAAAGCTGCAGCAAATTTTTCAGTGTGCGATTATAGTTCTGCAGTAAAAGATCTTTATAGATCTTCACAGTGTCAGGTTTAGCAGACCCTTTGGACTCCGCGGATGGTGCGTGGGGCCCCCATGAATTTGGTTTGCTCCCTTCAGATCTCATCAGATTGATGTGTGGGGAGCGTGGAGGCTGCATAAGCATGTAGATAATATAATCCTGGTCGGCACAGCCGTGCTCTGCCGGAGCAGATTCTGGAGGCCCGTTTGCTCCTGGTCGAGGTGAGCCCAAGGAGATGGCTTGTAGTTCAGATGGTCTTTCCGTACATTACAACTTTAACCATGCTAATTTGTCTACTTCTGTTTTAAGGGCACAGAACTCTGTATATTTTTACAGCTTTTTCCACAAGTGTGGCCTATTTCTGTTGGCTCAAACTAGGAAGAGGGTCAGCTCAAATTAATGGCAAAAGAAAATAAAAGTGGTAATTTGTCTGCCAATGACTGCAATTGAGAACTTCTTTCCTTTTAATCCCTGTATTACAAGTCGAGACAATTTGCCCAATATTGGGGGTTTTACAGCTCTTTTTTATGGCATAAAAGAGCTGTCAGATGTTTGGAAACAACATAAAAACGCTGGAAAAAATCCAATTATCTTGGTACTTATGGTGTGGTTGCTGTAAATAGACCATTGTTCCCTTTGAAATGGGCAATTTTATTGGCATTTTAGGGCGCAGCCCATATTTATTTATGATTTGAGTGAATGTCTTAAAATTAAAAACTGAGGTTCAAAGTCAGTGGCACAGCAGACGAAACATGATGCGTGCGCTCCACTCCCGCTCGGAGTGGCTGATCCGAAGCGTTTTTTGTACACACAGTTGTCTGTGGGTGTATGAAAAGAAAAGGCCAAATCTTTGCGGTGAATTCAGAAAGCAGCCCATTTCCATTTTGTCTGATTTGCTACACTTCAGGATGAAAGCAAAGACTCGCTGCGGAGACTCGCGCATCAAAGCGGATCGTGTCATTTAGTGGATGACTCATTTGAATCGGGTGACTTTTGCATATTTTTTTTTTTTGCCCACACAGTCACCTCACAAACACACAGACACGTCCTCCTTCGGCTGGCTCTCTGTGTCTGGAAGTCGTTGGCAGAACGGAGCAGAGCAACAAATGAGCTAATTGTTCTGTAAATGATTTATCCTCTGCTGAGGCAGTGCAGCCAGTGTTTAATTCAGCGGCTGCTATTAGAAACACATTGAGGCTGAGCTTTGATGGTGATGGTAAAGGAGCCTGGAAACCGCGCTCTGTGGAACGCCCTCTCTGCTTACACTCACACCTCCACAAATGACACACACACACACATTCATATATATAAATATATATATACGCGCGCACACACACACGGGTGCACAACCTTTCTTGAGAGATTTTTAATAAAAGTGTTTTACTTCCATTTCCCTTTCCATGTCAGCCAGATGGCAGCTCTTTGTGTCTATCTAGACTGCATAAACAAACCATGTGTGATAGCTGAGGAGCTCTGGATCGCCGCTGCGCTTTCAACGCTTTCTAAAACTAATGGCGGGCAGGAAGTTTTGGAAACAGAGATGGAGACGAGGAGGAAGGTGGCCAACGAGTCAGCCGGGATAATCAACTCCGCTATTTATCCTCCAGTTTGGACGTTTGCTTTTAAACCGCGCTTTGCGTCTTTATGGAGGCCCAATCAAGCGTGCGCCTAAAGAGGGCTTAAATGTGTTCAGAAAGCACGCCGGTGGCTGTGGTTCTTACAGCTATGTGGAATATTAGACCGCGTTAGCTGGAAAAAAGCATTGCGTCACTCTAGTGCATGAAGCTGAAGTTTCAGTGTCATAGATGAAAAGCGATGGAGCCGGAGTTGACTGGGAGTTAATGATTTGTGCCTCATAAGCGGCAGCATCGCCTCTGTGCGTTTCGTTTGAACCTATGCTAATGAGGTGCATCAGGCTAGGGTCATATTCTGCGGCTGTTTTTAAAAAAAAAAAAAAAAATTCTCCCCCATGTTCAGCAGTCAAACGCAGAGCCGTCTGTCCGCTCGCAGCACACATGGAAGCAGTTAAGCCCCCTAATTCAACACCAACAGAAGAAGTCGGGTCCGATAACAAAATCTATTAGCAAAACTATCATTCTGTTGTCATTTGGCCTCCAGGGACGGAGCCGCTCGCAGGGCAAATTAAAACACAAACACGGAGCTCCGAGCCTGGCAGGAAGAAATACAACATGGCGAACAGGAAAGCAGAAGTCGGCGCTTTTAATTAGGCCGCTTCTTAAAACAATATCTGCTGAAGCTAATGACAAATTTGCTGTTGGAGGGCGGACATGTTAGCGCCGATGATGAAGTAACGCTATCGGCATAATGGGGCAGAACAAAGTGGGAATGAAATCAAGCTTGTTCTACTCATTAAAGCATTAAAATATGGCGGTAATAAAATACACGTGCAAACTGGGCAATCTAAACTCAATCAGTTGTTTGTCAGAGGATATGTATCAAGAAGATATAGTAAGGTAACATGAATGTGTTCTAATCCAAGAAAAACAGAGGCTAGCAATGGATTCTCATGACCACCTGTAACCTGTCTAACGTTACAAGATAAACTACAGTCATCCCTACTGCTGCTAAACAATATTACTCCTTTAGTAACTTTATTTTGAAACTTTATTCACTTTTTGATGATTAATTTAAGTATTGTTCTCAAGCGCTCCCAGCATGCATATAAAATTATGAGTATGAACTGTTCAGTATGGAGAATATTGTTCCTTTTTTGCGCTTTTGCCTTTCCTAGAGCATCACAAATATAATAACGCAACATTAGCTGATTAATCAGTTGTATTTCTCCAGATAGAGCAAAGCTTGGTGACTATGGCTTTAAAACCTGAGTTGTCATAATGTCACATTGTGTGGAGTTGGAAGTGGAGGCCTGAGACCTGGAGGCCATCGGTCCTTAATGCAGCCATGTTTTGCTGTATAATAAAGGCCTAAAAGGCCACCAGTGCCACAAAGTAGAAAAAAAACACTGTGTGGTCAACTCTAGCAGCCAAGGCGATCCTACAAGTTGCTTGACGTAGCCAAACAAAATCATCAACTAATTTTTCATGTGCTTCTAACCGTAACGGAGGAATAGCTTCACGGGAGGCCAAAAATGAGTGAAAAATAGGGCTGCATGCTATCAGAAAGTGATGCAATGGTGATATTATTGTTGAAAACTGCAGTGACATCACTTGTGATGGATCCACATTTTTCCTCTTTTCCAGCTGCGCTTCCAACACTCTGTGACCTTAAGCATCTTGGGCGCTGCGTTCTGGCCCAGTTGTGGGCATCCACTGCAAAGACATTTAACCCGACAGTCTGTTAGCAAAGTAGAAGCTCATCTTGGTATTTTAGCAAACGGGTGTGCAATCCAAAAAGTAAATCTGTTTATGGCTACAAAAGAGCTTTCTTCTGATTTGTTTTCTTAAAATGTCTTTATTTAAACTCTCTTGTGTCTAGGCTTGGAAAAGGGAAAAATGTCCCTTTTCCAAGCTGCTGGTTTTCGTGTCAGTTTTACAGCTTTGTTTTTGTTTAAGTTTGGTGTTTATTTTACTTCAAGGACAACTTAGAAGTCAATAACAAGTCAGCTGTTTGGCAGTGAGCAGCAACATGTGGGGTAGGGGCAGCCCTGCATTACTACATCCGCTGCACAGCCGGAGAAAACTCCACTTCTTCTTTGGTATTTCACTGACAGGACTTTAAACGCTACAAAGGAAAGTTTCAGCGGTTTTGAAACTGTAACTTTTTAAAACCTTGATACCGATAATCGGTACACGTCTACGTCCAAGCCACATAATGGCAAATTGGGACATTTTGGTCTGCTAGTTAGCTCGCTTTAAAGACCTGATGTGTGATTTTTTTAATTGATTGTCATTTATGAGGGTAACTACGGCTTATATAAGCCACTGGAGACAGTGACACAGTCTTAAATATTTTCACTTAATAATCTAAAAGGATATAAGCCGCTTTCATTACACGGTTAAATACCAATGTCCTTATATGAATGCAGGCCCGAGCCCAAGTGGAATTATTTTTTCCAACTAGTCAGTCCTGTCCTCATGCAGCCAGGGACTAAATTAGATGTTTTTATTTGACAGACCAAGCTTAAGACAGGGGGGAAAAAAAAGAGTGCATGGAAAATCCACAATTATAGGTAAAGAATCAGCAGGTTTGAGTTTCACAAAAAAACAAAAAATAAATTGAAGTTTAAATTTGTGAGTTAAGATACTTTAATGAAAGTGCTTAGTGTCTTCACATCGAGACTGTAACAGGCTGCTTTTCACCTTAATAGAACAATAATATTGTTTCAGGGTGGTGATATCTTCATATTGTATCTTGAGCAAACATCATCAGGTAATCATATTAGGGTCGGACAAATCGCCCTCTGGGGAAGCTCCTGGTATGTGTGTGTGGAAAGAGGGAAGAAAGAGCAGAACCGTCATCTGACCGTGACCTATTAGTCTTTAGCAGATTGTTTTGACTACCAGGCCGGCCTGAAGGCGACCCCCTCCTCCTGTTTGGACTGAACCAGATCGGGTCCAGCCTCCGCAGCTACAGATGCAGCTTCCAAAGCTGTCACCGATTGCTCGCGACGAGATGCGGGACGATTCGTCTAATGACTCCGTACTAATTTGATGTAATTTTGGTAAATTGGCTAATTTCAACGCCCAGGTTTTAAGTGGAATTCGTGGTGTATCCTCTTTCTCCAACCCAGAGTGCTTTTCCTTCCACTGATAAATGCCTGCAATTTTCCGCAGCGCTTTCCAGCAAACACCGGAGAGCGCGGGCTGCACTTGTGTCTCGCAGCTGTTGGTTTGATGGTTTGTGTTGGGAAAGCGAGTACGATAACAGGAGTGCTACAGTTTGGCCGCAGTTTCCCAGGCTGTGTTAAATTCATTCTCACAAAAAAAAAAAAAATAATAACATTTTTGGCTAAAATCCCATGACGCCCACTGCCTTACTCTTAGATTGCTGGATTACGCCACAATTCAAGGAGTCTGTAAGGTCTGAGAGTTTAAAGCTGAACCACATTTTACCCTTTAGCCCTCTTTCTTAGCTCTAGTTTCTATATTTCTATGGGGTAGAGCGCCAGATTGCTTTTTTTTTATTCAGCTTATTTAATTGTAATATCCATTCCTTATTTTTAATGGTAGCATATTTACTGTCTGGTTTGAAATGTGCTGGTATTTTTGGTATCACTAGTGTTTAATAAATCAGTACTAAATACTTGTTTCATTTTAAAATATTTTGCCGTCTGAAGAACTATTGTAGTTTCATGTGTAATAATGTATTTCATTTGTTATCCATTGAAAAAATGTATTTTTAATTAATTGACAGCTTCTGATCTGTTACCATGGTTAAAAGTAAATGTGTTATATAGATAAAATTTTGTTGTACGTATGTGTAGGTGCAGCCAGACTAGCATAACTCATGCACGTATAAAGATTTAAACAACCATAGAACATATTGTTTGCTTCAGCAGTTTTATTTAGTAAAGTCTTAATAAATGTCACATACATTGAAGTATGTTTATTTTTTACGATACGTTACACGATAAATTATATCACAGATGTTCACATATCAGGAAACGATGAGAGCTGCAGATTTATCAGCTTCTCCGTCTCTAACCAATACCTAAAGTACCAATGTGTTGGGGTAGTCAAGTTATTGCCCTTCAGGTTGTAACTTAAGTAGCCCCCATGAATCCAAATTCAATGCTAGTGGATAAGTACTAATCTAATCAAATGTATGAAACTCAGCCTTCAACACTGCTGTGGCAAATACTGCTGGGGGTAAAATGAAACATCTGATGATCTCAAACTATAAGAGTTTCTCAGGTGCAGCAGGTTTATTTATGCAGTCACTAGAACAATAAAAAACAGAGACAATAGAAACCCTAAATAAAGACAAGTAGTAAAAATAATCTCCCATTAAAAAAAAACACATTCAAACAAAGCTAGCACATGTCAGAAGTGGACGGATAAAGCGATCTTTGACCTTTACGGCTAAGCTGCAGTAAACAGTAACTTTTTCCATCTGTATCTCAAGAAGCCAAATGCATTGAAACTTAATGCTGCTTCTTGTGCAACATCCTCGGGTTTGTCTTGACCAAATTATTGTCTGAAGCAGATTCCTGGGGCTCGACTTTAACGAGGCCTGTGTGAGGAATTGACTAGATGAGACGGGATGAAAGTGCAGCATCTGAGCTTCTGGTATTTCCTGAAGATCTCTCAAGCGCAGATTGAAGTTCAGGCAACGAAGTTTGGCAAATCTCTATAAATTGTCTTTCTTGTCTATTTAAGAAAATGTGATTGTATTCTATTGTATGTAAAAAGGAAAATGATCGTCGGCATAATGCGAAAGCCTCAGAGTGAAAATGAAAATTATTTTTGGGTGGGTTTTTTAGCAGGGCATTTTGAGCAGTGAACTTGCATAAAAAAAGCTGAGATTAAACTGTCATGAAGTAGCTGCTCTTTTGAAGCGTAAATTCCTGCGCACAAAGCACCAACCTCTAAATGTTTGCGTGTTTGCTCACGCTCGCTTTTCACAGCCAACTAAAAGTGGTTCAATCACAGTCTAGTAACGACGCTCATCTCTGTCCAGCTGGAGGATGAATCGTCACTAATCGTTTCGGCGCCCGATCAGTGGGAGGACCGATTCCTGTCCAAATCCTGTGATTTCATCCTCCGATTACCACCTGATACCCGTCCAAACACCTACCCACCGTCGCTGATGTCAGTCACATGGACTTTTCCAAACACCTACACCTTGTGCTCCGTCTGAAATAAAGGAAATGTGTTACAGGTGTAGAGCAGGAGGCCAAGCTGGGAGTCGGAGAAGGTTAGTTGAGATGATATGAGGAAGGAAAAAGAGCAAGGAGTAATAAAAAAAAAAAAAAAATCTTCCAAACTTTTTTCTTGGCAGAAAATATAACAACCTCATCCAAATTCAATTTGAATGAGAACAGATCTTTGATTGGGAAACATTTATCAACAGCCAGGGATTAGGTCTTAACAGCATTAGATCAGATATCATTAATTTTTGAGACACGGCAAAGATTGACTACGTTGCAAATCACTCAGAAAATAACCTCATTAAAAACCTTTGAGCCGGGCTGGGCGGCTGACGACCGGCGCAGCGAGCAGGGGGAGAGGTTAGGTGAGGAGGGAAAAAGTGATGTTATTTTCCTGGCCAGATAGCGAAAGGCTCCTCACCAGCCAGGAAATCAGGGCTCCTCTGTTCCGATACCACAGATAAATGAGGAATATATCGTCTTACGCTGCGCTTATAAATCAGCTCATGATGTCATCGTTCAGCCTGCGATTGAATTAAGCAAAACACGTGTTGCTCCCTGCTGCCGCGGCGGCTAACGTTGCCTTGCTACTGTGTGGAGATGTGTTTGTGAGTTTACTGCAGCCAGTCTGGGCTAATTTACTTTCTCGGCAACCAGAGGCGAAATGCTTACAAAACCACACTGATTGCAGAAAACCAGATTCTGTTGCCACAGCAGACTGAAGTTGTCTGAAGTAGAAGTTTGTGACCCATCCCCCATCGCCTCACCCTCCACCCCCCGGTCCCGCCACCCCGGTCCCGCCGCCGGAGGTTAACATCGACGGCAGAAATGTGAAAACTCCCTGCGTTTTCTGGTGTCGCCTTCTCGATGTTGCATCATTAAGTCCAAGCTGAACGTTCCTGATGATCTGACACCGTGTTCTCTTTTCTGTCGCAGAACAAAGACAGAGACAGGAAGACGAGCATCCGAAGCTAACGCCGAGGGCACAAACCACACGGACAAAATGTTCACGACTCTGACGGGGCTTCATGTGATTTTAAAAAAAAAATTTATTACAACCACTGCAGCTTGAGGACTAACCAGACTTGTGATGCATTTTAAAGACTTTTGAAGGATTTATGTAGCACTTCCACTTCCTTTTACAAGGAACGTTTTAATGTTTCCTTTTTCTATTACTTTATGCGAACTCTTTGTTTTACAGTGAGGAATCGTGAACAAGACTTTCCATGGATTTTCACCAGCGTATCAAGACTATAGAGGAAAAAAAAACAGTACTTCTAGAAAAAAAAAGAAATACGGCACATGATCTCTTCAAATCCACGAATTTGTATTCATTAAAAGTTGTCTTATTAAAATATAAACTGATATAAAAAATGTATATTTATGTAACATAACAATATATAATGAAACTGTGTTATTTAACAGACTTATGACATTTTTGATGTTTTTAAGTGCAGACTTTGGTTTCTGACTCAGTTTGCAGCATCACAGAGAACATGCTGGAACTATGGTGGTAATGGTTGTTTTGAATATTCATCCCTGAAAGTGGAAAATAACTTGAGCTGACCAATAAAATGTTTGTAAATCTGGGCGTAAATCATATTTTTCTGAGCATACTGTATTTTCAAATCTTGTCCCAGTAATTGCCGGTTCCAACCAATAAAGCTTATAAAGTTTCCATTTTGAATTTATGATGGCACGCAGATGTATTCTGAAACCAAATTGTGGTTGTTTTTTTTTAGGGGGATACTTGCGCTGCTACGGGAGACACAAAAACCTTTTAGGATTGCAAATTTAAGGCATAATTATCTGAAACAAACAGAATCGATGCTTTTGTTTTTACATTTCAGTTTAGATTTCCCTTTAATTTCAAGCTTCTGGTTTGTTTTTAACATAACAGATGAAATCTGTTAAGTTGGATTTTTTTTATTGCCGCTCTTTGCCTTGGCCAAAATTAGCTTGAAAAAGCATTATTTCCTTTTTTTTTCTTTTTTAAAATAAAGGTTGCAGTAAAAATAAGAAAAGCTAAAGTGGAAATTAAAAAAAATAGCAAGATTAAGAAGCGGAGAAACAGGCGCACATAAGAGCTGGGGTGGGAGGAAGGGTTGAAGTGGGCTGCAAAATTGCATCTGCAGGTACGGCTACTTGGACATCTGCCTTTGTCCCTTTGCTGTCCTCTTCTTTACCTTTCCACATGCTTGTTCTCTTTTCTCCTCCTCTGCTCTTCCTCTTTTCTCCCTGGAGTGCCACTGGCCAGAATCTGCTTGGTGATGGCTTTCCAGTGTGTGCGTCCTGACCGCGCTTACCTTCCCATAACCTTGTCTGTCCATCTTTCCAACCTCTTCTCCGACACGAGAAACAGTATTTTATTTTTATTTTCCATTCTTTTGATTTTGGCTTTGTGAAAAACAAGCATGGTGCTCTTTACATTTTCTTAATTGTTCTGTTTAGATGATCTCAGGGAAAGACAAAGTCTTTCATCCGAGTAAACCTTCGTCTGATGACCGTAGAGAACATGATGGTGCCTCTCGTCTAACTGTGGTTGAAAATTGAACGGTGAAGAAACGGCCACATGTAGAGGTCCGCTGAGGTCGGCGGTAGGGTCAGGGCTGACCGTACGGGCTGACCGAGGCTCACTTTCAAGCATTTAGCATACATTTAGCATGAAGTGAATAGTTCAAAATGTCAACATAAATAACTAAAGTAAACTAAATAAATACTACGACTGGCTGAGGGACAATACACTTTACCGCTTGTTTACATACACTGTTTTTTTCACCGTCTCGCATTAAATTAAACTACATTTGCATGATTAAAAAAAAATCTTTCTTTGTATTAAGAAGTTTACATACAGTTTCTGTCTGGTTGAAGCGGTGAGGTTCGGGTCAAACATTCTGGTTATCCAGCATGTCTTTGGGTGTTGCTTTGACTGTTCCGTCGCGATGCCATGCGTTGTATGAAATGTTTCCTTATACAGAAAATCGACGTTGCCACCACAGCTGGGATTGTTTTCTCTGGCTCGCAACACTATTCCGCTTCTCCTCCAAATATAACAATGGTCATTTATGCTCAAACGCTTTCATTTTTGTTTAATCAAACCGTAGGACTTCTCTCTATATCCCTAAGTGTAACAAGAATAGTTTGTTATGATTTCCTATTCTCGTTACACTTTCAAACTATAACAAGGCTTTTCATGCTGCTTTCTAATAATGACTTCTTCCATTCTGAGTGGCCTTTCAGCTCACATCGGTTTGGTCAGCATTTCTACAATTTTTTTTTAACTTTATTTAATGGTTGACTCGCACATTTTGCAACCAAAGATGTTCTCTTGTACTTGCATGTAATTGTCTGAATAAATAAACGTACTTTGAGGTATCTGACCTTTGTGCTCAAGATCGAAGCAGACTTGTAGAGGTCCATGTTATTTCCCTGATAACTAGGTCGATTTATTTTTATTTTCTTATGATTTCGTTCGTATAAACAATCTGTTTGAGGCGTTGTCTTTAAAAACTTTTTCAATAAATATTCTCTTGTCATCCGAGCATTTAGCAAATGGAAAAAGTTTGTGTAATCCTAACCGACCGATAATTTCAGACAGTGGGTAAAATTTCTTAAAAACAAAGAACCTGTTTGAGTTTGTATTGACTTTTTTCTGCAACGTGACAAGTGTTGGGTGAAAAAGGCCAAATAAAATAGATAAACATACCATGAATCGGAAAAAAATACTGAAGGAAACTAAACAGATTCATTTTGAGAGCTTTAAACGGTGCTGAAGACTTAATCCACATTTAGTGTCAATGTTTTCCCTGAGGGAACACCGCAGACTTCGTATCAGCCATTATAACATGACTCACAAAGGTAATAGAAGTGAAGGGAGAAAAGAAGTTATATACTCAAAAAGAAACTAATAATATAGCATTAATACTAATGGCATTTCTGGCAATATTTAGAGAGTTTTGGAAAAGCAGTTTCGGAGAAAACCCAAGCTAAAGATAGTTGTGAGGTCTGTAGAATCACTTGTATTTTAAAGACAAAATGTAGTCCTGGCATGTCCTGCTTAAACTACCCTCACACTCAAGTGCCAGAGCTGTTTTCCTTCCCTAAAAGACAGAACATAGGAAAATAAAGCGCAAAATCTCAGGACACTTTGGCCGCTATTGACCCATGCTGTGCGTCGGATTGCGTGGAAATGATTTGATTAGTGTTGTGAATTTACTTTAAAATGTTTCTTTTCCTTATTATTTATGCCCCTGACAATTTAAGAGTTCGATATTTTTTTAAGAAGAAAGTATCTGCTTTTTTTGGGGGTGGGGGGAATAAAAAAATTGCAGTGTGTCTAGTGTGTCCTAATGGCTTCTGGTCCGGTTAGTCTGACAGTCTGATCTCTCTAGCAGGCCGTCTGTCTGAACAGTTGTGAGTGGGGGGAAAAAAGGAACCGGTTCCTCCCACACAGATCAGATCAGGTTCCCCTTACGCCCACACTCACATAATCTTGAACACACACAGATGAACATTTATGCAACTCGTGAGCCAATGAACTTATGCACAAATAGATGAGCACACTTTATGAATGGACGTGCACACGCTCACACTCATCTGCAGCAGGGGAGTCTGTGCTATAGCTTAGCCGTATAATGATCTCTGTATTTCACATCGATGAAGCAGATCAGCTGAGTACGCAGCCTGCTGCGGTGCGTTGAAGTGGGAGGTTTTGGACTAGAAGGTGAAGCGGAGGTTGGAGAATCAACTGGTTCTAATTATCAACGTAATGGCCTGTGAGGATGCTGTCTGTGACGGGGTTTATGTTAATAGAGTTAGCAAAAGTTACCAAAAGTTACCAGCTTTTATCAGAGGATTTTCACATTAGCAAAAGAATCAGAAAAGGCATATAATTTAAACTTTTGCAAAACTAGATATTAAGTTTAAAGGAAAATGTGATTTAAAAAAAACAAACATCGACAGCTTGGTTTCAAACATGTAATCGGGAGGACAAATAAAAGTAACATGGATTTGATAAAGCCCATTAATTTTTTGGCAAAATGTTGACCAAACGTGAGCACAGGAAGTGGAAGACATGCTTGCATCAAAAATGTCTTTTTTGTGTTTTTTTTTATTTCAAAGCAAAAACTAACGCTTTCCATTCCAAAGCAAAATCTATGATATAAAATGAAGCACAAGGAGGTTTCTGTAAATTTGCAATGAGTATCTTAAATACTCCAAATTAAGATTATAAGAAGGGTTAGTAATCAAACGTTTAACTTTAAAACTAAGATATTTTCACAAAATAATTAACTTAGCCAGTTAGCCACATCTGAGATAAAAAATTACAACTCCAATTCTCTTCTACACCCGGACGTTGAAGAAATGAACGTACAGATAGTTAAGTCTCGATCAAAGATCTAACATTTATCAAGAGTTCATCAGTCTCAGGAGGGCGATCTGTCAGGACTAGAACCATCACAATAGAACCTGAAAACAGGAACTGAAAACTGTCCAATGTCCACAGAACCAACTTGTATCTCTGGTTTGAAGCCAAGAAATCAGAAGGTGGGAGAATTTAAAATATGAAGAAGAGTCTGATTCAGCTCCAACATGCTGGTATCAGAGCGCTCTCTCTGAGACCGGCAGGGCATCAGGTTATAAATGTCTGTAGGTTCCTCACTTATGGAATCGAGTTGTTTGTGAAATAAGAGCACATTTCCCTCTCATCCTGATGGGAAAAACAGTCGATATGTTTTCATATTACATTACTAAACTAATCTAAGCCTCTGTCACTTGGGGAGCAGCTCACCGATTGTAGTTTTATGTCCAACCGCTGATCTTTAAAAAATCTGACATGACCTGATCTGATCTTGTCACTAAACATAGCAAGAAAGTCACTGAGTTGGCAACAGTGGGGTGACTACTGTTAAGTGCAAACATGCAGAAATGCCATGATGGGTGGGGCTTTCAGTTAAACCTCTCTGATGGCAGAACAATAAAGGACAGTGGTAGATTTTAGGCCTTTGCCGAGGAGATAAGAGATCAGCATCACATCTCAGTGTCAACCTGTTGCCGATTTAACAAAATTAAGAAAATTGTGGCTGATTTGTATCAGTGAACCCCATTTACTCATTTATATATCAAGACAAATATAGTTAATAATAATTATTAGATAGTGTAGTTAAATAACTGATTATTTTTCACAGGTTTAAGACTTAACTGGCTCGTAGGTACAGCTACAAAAATGCCATTTTAAAGCAAATATTATTTATGACTTTATTTATTTTTTTATAGTCCAAACAGCAATTCTCCATCAGGTTCCATCTCTTTGACTGCGCTCTCTGCGCTCTCTGCCTCTTCGTCTCTCATGTTGGTTTGCTGTTTGAGCCAAAGAGTCTTCTGGGTTCCCTTTGTTTTTTTTCCCACGTCACGCGGAAACATCTGAGCCATTGTTAAATCACTACGTGTGTGAAAATATTGATGAATGCAGCACTTTATGGGTCACTTCTGAAATAGCTGAAACATTCACCCCTCCACACTACTTGGCTGCGCGGAGCATCCACCTCGGTTATCCCTCTCACGCTGCAGACCCATAAACCGCCGAGTCGGAAACTGAAAATAAAGCCTGGAATTTCTCAAACCACCCTCCACAGCTTTTATAAATAAGCAAATTATTCGGGAATAAGTGGCCAGACGGGCCTTTGGATCACATCTCAAAAACATAAACTGGTTATTTCACCATTTCTCAACTGTCAAAACACGAGAATCAGTGAAGGAGACAGAAGCACTTCCTGCTCTTTTTCCAACTCATCCATGTTCTTGCTCTCTGATGGCACCCAGCTGAATAAGGCCTATTAATTAAAGATGGATCAGTAGCAGTACTTTTCCTGAAGCATGACCTCCTGTTGACTTTGGAGCAGAAGTTTCCTCTGGTGTCCTCCTCTGCTCTGCGGCCCTGTAGGCCAACTTCCTGCTTCCACCCGAGCTGTCTCTATAAAATATAAAGAAGAAAAGATATAAAAAGGTGGAGGAAAGAGCAAAATGCACCTTTAGGAACATTAGTCTTTTCAATCCACCTGAGGCCCGAGCTACACAAACACACACGCGCGCGCACACACACACTGCAGGAGGCTAACTGCTCCAAGTGGGAGCTCTGCTGCCGAGGTCCGGATGAAAGGAAACACTAAAACTACAACGAGGGAAAGACAGGTGGCCGGCTTGGCAGGTCCACACATGCGCACGCACGCTCGGACACACGGACACACACAAACGCACACACGCATAAACTCCGTCCGCCTTAGAAACCCCTGTTGTGCACACCTGTGAAAGTGCCAAATCTCGGACTATTCAGCATTCGTCCTAACCTCGGTCTCCCCAACCCCCTCCTGCCTTTGGTCTCTCTCTTTCTCTCCTTGCCTTCCCCCGACAATAAATCTTTTCTCCCTCTTTCTGCGTCCGCTGCGTAAACATTCCCCTTGCAGGCACGCAGCCTGGCTCATCTTTAATTGGTTGTTAAAAAGACATTTCCCGCTGACAAGGATACAACCTTGCAATCACAGAGCCGCGCTATAGGGAGGCCTCGGTGATTATTGCATCATGGCTAAGTGTGCACACATCAATTATAATCAGACTCCAAATAATTGCAAAAGTAACAGAAAACTAAGTTTAAAAAAAAAACGTGGTTCAGTTAGGATCACATTTAGAGAAATCCAGTTCAAAAACATAAAAGATTTACTGACATGCATTTTATTAATCTTTAGAGGTGTTTTTATTAAGCCTTCATTCTGCTGTCTCTGCTACCGACAGCTTTTCACTGTCTCTTGTTGCTGTGTGTGTGTTGAGACCTTATCATTCACTTATTTGGATACACAATTAAGTATTGCGCACCAAGATGTAAAAATAGATGTGCAATGACATAACTTTGAAGTCGAAAAATGAAAATTGGAGCCAAATGTTGACACTGTGCCTGCTGAGTGATAGTCTGTTGTCAATCGCAGGACAATGTGTGAAATCTTAGCAACAAAAGAAAACAGCATATCCAATCGCTCTTCGACATGCAGCCGGTTTGCTGTTCCTTCGTTCTAATGGTGATTTTCAGACCCTGAGACACATTGAGTGACCGGTTCAGTCTTTTTAACTGGATCCAGGCTTTGAGAGATGCATAACAGAGATAAGACGGAGACTGAGACTCGCCCTCATATCCACAGACACACTAATGCAAGGACAGTAAGTGTTTTATCCTTCATAGGCTGTTTGAATCAAGAGGCACTCTGGGTTTTACGAGGCTCTCAGCAGGCACGTATGAAACTGTGTTCCCAAAGTGATTCTCTGATTATCACAAACAGTTATTAGGTGCCTAAATTTAAGGATAAAGTGAAATAAGGACACAGCATATTCCTGAAACGTGGAGGATTGTTAAGATGGGGTTTGAAATCGAGTGGAGATCTGGCCTTTGAGAGGAAAGATTTGGGTGGGGTCAAAGGTTAAGATCAGCTGCACCCCACAGCAATCTGCTCCTAGGCGATAGATAGTGACTATAGTGAGAATGAGATGGTAGAAGAAGAGAATTAGAGAGGATGCCAAGCCTTCAGTCAGTAGCAGTTTGCCAAAGAGTTGCTTTGCTTTGCCAGGTCCCTTTGCTCACCGCTATGTCCTCTCCAATAAGACCCTTGGTTTAATGCTGGAAAATTCTCTCCAAGCTGTCAATCAGTCCCTTTAATAAAAACAAAGTATAACATTGCGGTCCTACTTGCTCTCCCTTCCCCTTTGAGATTCAGAATGCAAGGTTTTGTCTGCGGAACTGTGAAAATCTCCTCCGCTTTTATTAGAGGAATCCTGCTTCGACAAAAACGTTGGAAAAATCTGGCCACTCTCCGCTCCGTGTCTCCCATCTGGACAGCATTAAAGCCAACCACCTGGACCCTGACCAAACCTTAAATGAAACTTGGGGGTATTACAGAAAATAACTCCAGGATCTGCCTGCGCACACTGATACGTATCTCCCTCCGTTCACTTGTGTGCGAGCGAGCTCCAGACATGGTTTATGTATCTTCCTGTTTCTCTCGATTTCTATTTCATGCTTAATCAGATTTGCTCGAGGGGAAACTACTCCTAACGTCCACGATGGAATCCGATTTGACTCACTGGCTGGTTGGGTGTTTTTTTCTTTCGCTCATTTGTTTGGTTAACTGACTAGTTGACGGACCGGTTGGGTGCTGACAAGCTGGCCAAGACGGCTGACAGAATGAAAGATTGACCAGCTGACTGACGAGTGAAGATTACGGACGAGCTGAGTGGCAGCTGGCATCGTACCGCACGTGTAAGATTAATGAACTCTTTCTTCTACCAGCTGAACTAAGAAAACTTCTTCAAATGTTGGTTTCTGGGCCTCAGCAGACTGCAAGTCATTCAACAGCCATGTCTGCTTAATATTTTTACATCAGTGCTCATTGTAGGATATGAACCTTGACGTTAAAGCCATCAATAATACGGTAGGCCTACCCAGCGTGATGCGGACCTGTTTCTGACCTGGCAGATCAGGCCAGTTTTCCTTCTGATACATATTTTGAAGGCAAAAAAAAAAAAAAACTCTTTCGAAAAGAGAACATCTTTTTAGGTTGGCGCCATCCAGTAAGACTGAAACCGAATCCTACGGACCTTTCCCCTCCATCTCCTCGTCGAGTTTCATGAACTTGTGCGAGCAAAAAGTTAAAATAAATTACATGAACCTAAAAATAAAGAGCGGGTCAGTAAAAATCCAACATCTGACTATAAATATGTGACTTTCTACTGCACTGTCACTCAGTAGAAGTCCAAACTATTGGAGTTAATCAGTGGCCGGCTTGCAGGCTGCAGCACATAGTCTGATATATGTTCCTTGAGGTTAAATTGGTATTGCAAAGGCTTCGCTTCAAGCTGGTTAAATAAATAACCGCATACCTCCGATCAGTGTGAAGCATTTGTCTATTTAATCTGAAAAGTAGGCTTTGCACGAAAAACTGGTAATTGGCTGTGGGAGGTAAACAGTGGTTTCCGTCCTTTGACATTATTATTGGTGAGGAGAGGCTGGTAAAACCTTGTCAGTCAAAAATGCAGGAAAAGGAGAAAATCGTTCCCTGAAAAATTACGAGAAAAACACGGCACACAACGGTCAGGGTCTTCACAGATTTTGAACAGAGCTGGAGGAACTGCACACTTAATAATTAGACCTGCTGAGGGATTATCAATATCGCGTTATGTTTTTCAACCACTTAAAACCGAATAAAATAAAATATAAAAAATGAATTGACTGAAATACTTTGAAGGGTAAACAAAGACGTGAGAATCTGGATTGGCTTTGGTTCTGTTTCACTTCCCTATTAAGTTAAAGAAATAAAATCTGATAAAAAACAATAGATGAACTTCTTAAATGAAAAGTTCATTCATATTGTGTCGATTTTGTTTTTTGTGTTGAGAGTTTACTCATTTTTTAATTTTTCACCTAATGTTGGTTTTTTAATGAATTTTATTGTTGATTTTATCCTGAAAATATTGTCATTGCTATCATGATTGGACTGCATTGTATGAAAAAAAGTATTTATGATAAATAAAATAACCTTAGCACTTTTGTTAAAAAGTACTTTATTCAGAGCAAAGACTTTTTTTTACTGAGCTCCAATTAAACCACTGAAATCTTTCACATTCAGAGCAATTTTACCATTAATTTTGATATTATATACTTAAAATAACATTATAAGGAAAATAATTCACAATTTACTGCATTTTAGTCTTAAATGTCTTATTTTTGTTAAAAAAACCCAAAATGTTTGATTGCCTGCAGCTGAGATCAGGTCGGTTCCCCTCACACACTTACAGACTCCAGTCTTTGCCTCTTATCTCACCTACAGATTTTATGTGCCAACTCATCGGCCATTTGATCGTAGTTGAATTGTACTGTCTGTCCTCCAGACTGGCCCAAACCTTCCCCGACTCAGAATCGGCGGTAAAACTGGGCAGCCAATCCTATAGCGTGTCCCCGGTGTAAGGCTTTCCTAATGACCTTCACTTACACTTTGATTCAGAACTCCAAACAGAAGCACTAAATATGCTTCAAGAGTTTCTTGCAGCACATATTTCTTGCCTGTTACAAGAAATTTAAAAGCAGAAGGACATTGTAAATCTAGTAAGATTTTCTTTGGTACTGTAGATGAAACTTTGGCAGTCGAATCAGAAAAGCTAGCCCAAGGCCTCTTTGAGAATGCAGTGTGACATAAAAGATTCAGACTAAACTGGGATTTTTTTTTTTTGCCAGGTGTTGGCAAAGTTTTCTGGCATGGAATAAGAATGTAGCTGTACTGCAGACTGGTGCAGTACAGTAGCACCAGTCTGCCTCGCAGTACCAGTCTGCCTCGCAGTACGCGAGGCAGCACAGTAGCAAGAACGATGTGTAAGTATTACAAGTGACGTGTGTGAAATTGAATTGATCGGCCAACAAAAAATCAGGCATTAAGTTGGACACACGTGTTGCATGACAAGGCCAACAGCCATTTCCCATCCTGTACTGTTGGCAGAACTTCAACTAACTTTTTGTAACTCTCTATAGTTGCACCAGTTTGATTCCACTTAATTTAGCGCTATTATCAGATAGCGCTATATTGCCAATCGAAAGTGGTGGGAGCTCAGCTGAAGTAGCACACTGTCATAGCAAGAAGCGCACACTCCTCCAAGTTGCCCATAAGCAATGTTTTGCTGCTTGGTGGAAGACCAAAGAAGGTTTTCAGGCAGTAGTTTTTAAATATCAAATTCACTTCACCCAAATAGGCGCCAGGTATTTAGTGATTAAGAAGATGAAAAACCAAAAGTGACAGCAAATGGGATATGTTGTATAATCTAGCAATAGCTGCAGAAACTTCCCTTTTATATGCATGAGAAATCTCCTTGTACGTTGCATACATTTTGAGCAAACAGTTCCGATTAAAACATGTCGCTGCTTTATGAAAAACTTATTGACGGAAATATTCCACCCCAACCTTCCTTTCACACTGAAGTTAAATCTTACAAATTTGCTGCAGACCAACCGTGTTCGAATGACTGTTAAGATCTCTCGGCATTTGGGACCATCTTAGAGTGAAGGAGGTGTAAATCAGAAGACAACTGGAAAAAATGGTCATCTTTTTGATATTTTTATAACGAAATTCCAAATTCAAAATTTTCTTCACAATTTTTCATGTACCTGTTTAGGTGTACATCAATTATAAAAAATATTTAATTTGTGCCTGAGTCAAGCACAACTCTGAACATATCCATGCCCGATCAAAAAGCTGATTAACTGTTGATTTGCAACTAAGTAGCGATAAATTTGTGTTTGAATCGTCACATTAAATTTATCCATCCATCTGCAAGCAAACGACAGGACATGGGTAGTAATGAATAATACATCTGCGTCTGTCAGAAAAATAGAGCAGAATATCACAAGAACTGAATGTGTAAAATATTATATTTCTAATTAAGACTAGAAGAACCATAAAAAACAAAAGAAACTCTGCTGTTGGTATGAAGGACGAACACACCCGCACACACACGCACACGCACACACACACGCACACACACACACACACACGCTGATCCAGCTGGTGGGATTCCAAAACCACTCTTAACCTTCTTAAATCACCAAGGTAAAGTGTTAGTAGAGGCAGAGCAAAATGAAATGAAAATAAACATGGCAGCGCAACGTTTACAGCCCAGAACCCCGTATCACTCCCCTCGGTGGAAAACACACCATAAATTACCACAGATCATTTTGTGGAATTTGAGGGGGGGCGGAGAAATTGCTCTACGCTCCAACCAGAAATTGGGCAGCTGATTTATATCAGCATTAATTGTCCATGGATGTGTGCTGTGCATTTAGATGATTTGTACGTGTTCCTGCATGGTGTCCTTGTGAGCATCCATTTGTTTATGTAAAAGTTCTGGGCTGTGTGTGTGTTTGTGTGTGTCTGTGTGTGTGTGTGAGCGTGTGTGTGTAGGAGACTGAGAGAACGAGAGCAGATTTAAACAGCGCATAGTAACCACTGCGGCTTTTTTTCCCCTCCTCTGACCAGACGATTGTGTGCCTTTCTCCTTCTCTTGGCAGCTGGACCCCTTCCACTGCTCATAATAACAACAATATGTTCCAACCGACTCCAGCTCCTGACTACAAATGCAAACCTGGCTGCAGAGATTTGTAAAATATATAATCTTTGACTGGTACTGATCTGCAGCCAGCAAAAAAAAAAAGTAAAATAAAAGAACAGGAGAAAATGATCAGTGTCAAGGCAAGTCACAGCGGGACGACTGAGGGAAGCATTCTTCAGGGAGATGATAAAAAAGTTGGCCTGCAGCTCCAGAGCTGCACACAAGCTACTGTTTGCTGCAGTGACGGTTTGCCGGGACGAATGGAGGGCTGTGGTCATTGCGTATCGATAAGAACTGATGTCAGTAACACGGCCTGTGTCATTAGATTTCTGTTCTCCATTAAGCTCTGTGTCATCCTGACTTTCTTCATTTTTGTGTTTATGTATGTTTTTATTACCTTTAGCTGATTCACAGATTCCATACAGCTGCCCGAGTTAAACATCTGGTTGTAAAATTTTAAAATCAATTCAAGGTTATTGATTGGTTCTCTTCTGGTGTGCTGGAAAACTACAAAACCAATTTGTGAAGACACACTCCAAACACTTGAGACGCGTTTTGCAGTTTATTTGTTCTTTGGGCACATTGAAGGGTACGTTTAAAATGAGATTTTTTTTTTAAGCCGAAGCTTTCTATTCACTTCTTTTTCAGTTCATTTGATCAACCAGCAATTTGATAATGAACAGATATCATGAGATATCTTTATGTTGATGTCTTGTTGCCTTTCAACCACATTTTAGTCTCATTTCAGTGGAAAGCAGTGTTGCCTTTTCTATGTACTTTCAACAACATTTGGTTTGGACAACTTTTTAGACTTGCAAATCACTTTTTAGACTAGGTAAAGCAGTATCATGAGCACCAATGTGAAAATTGGAAGGACCCCTTGGAACCAATTACTCCCGTGACTCTGAAATGCATAATTTCAGCATTGCACATCTGGATGTTGCACTTTTTTCCAGTCTTTCCTGACTAATTTGCTCCAGTTCCATGCCGTTCAGTTGGGAAAAACAGGCTGAAACATAATTATCAAGGCCTTGACTGAGTTCTCAGCTCGGCTGAGGATTGCTGTTGTCTCCCAATGACTTGCATGTTTTGGGGTTTCTGATATGTCAGAAAATGCATTCAGGGTATCAGGTTTGTTCTTAAACTCAATGTGAAATTGAAACTAATTTAATTGAGGTTTTGATTCAACATGGTAGTGATACGGTTAACTCACCATAAACAAGCAAAAACTTGATTTCTGTGATCCAACAAAATGTCTTTCATTGTGCAAATCAACCCTTAAACTTTGACTTTTTCAGCTCCAAATAAGTTCTTATGGTAATTGGCCGGCCAGCTAATTTTGTTAGACAAACAAAATATTTTTCTCATAACATTACATTAGTTTTTCATATCATAATGTCTTCCTGGCACTCCTCGCTGTTGCTGTCTATATAAAACCACCTGAAGCTGCAATGGATCTTCTTTTGAGGCAAACATGAATAATTATTCATGGTAAGTTATTTATTTTCTTCAACTAGTATTTGTATGTCTTGTATGCAACACATTAATGTTTACTACTGAGTGAGGTTCTGTCCAAGTCAACAAAAATTATCGCTGGGCACCAGAGCTCAACCCATGTCATAATCAGGATCTTCATAATCAGTGTTAGTTTATATCAACACCAGATTAAACCAAAAGAAAATAATATTAGTCTGGACATTAAATAGTTAATAATTATCTTGATGACTATTTTATTTTATGCTCCATTCTGCCTTTTAGTCATGCTTTTTTATTGTATTGCTTTGCTTCTTAGATAATTACTTTTGTGCATAAAAGGGTAGCCATCAGGTGTCAGATAACTGCTATATTTTTCATGTCTATTATTTGTATTAATATAAGGCTAAAGAAACATCTCCCTCTTTTGATTAAATTATTTCATCTATAGACTACAATTTGATAAACAGAGCGACTGTTGTAGTTGCAGACTTAAAAATACTCTAAAGAAACAGGTTATTATACAACAATTAATCTCATGCAACACTGAAAATGTTAAGTCCGCTCTGATGAAAATTCACTCACCTTTGCATGCTGAAAGCTTGGAGGAAGGAACTCCAGCTTACAGCCGCTTGACCCACTTCCTAGTTTACTCAACTAATAAATATCTGAGCACTTGGGGAAATTAGATCTACATAAATGTGAAACTATAAATCGTAGTACATTACACCCTAAATTAGACATCTTTCATTCAAACACACACTAACTGTATAAGTAGAGGGGGGCAAACACACTTTACTAGATACACTGTCATATAAAATGTGCTTATTTTCCTTATTTTTAGAGCACATTTCAGATGAATAGATATGAAAAGATAGGAAGCAGCTCAACATGGAGAAAGCAAAGTTCAGGCCATTTGTAAATAGTCCACTGGGATGAAACCAGCTGAAATATCAGTTTCTTTATTACAAAGCCACATGAAGTACAGATTTTATTTACGCATAAAATCGCCTAGATGGACATTTTAAATCTAATTTTTGATATAAAGGTTGAACTGAAATGGACATCTTGTGCTGGCGGGACTTAAATGAAAAATAGGACTTTAGCACATTTATGTGATTAAAAAGCGACTGCACTGTGTGTTCTGTAATTTGGCAAATTCCAAACTCCAAACTGTGCAACACTTATAATTTTACAGTACATGAAAATGTGACAAGTTTAATTATGCAGTTTAAGCTTGGGTATAAATTATTAGCACCGTTAGCAGAAGCTTGTAGTTCAAAAGTAATAAACCTTAGCTGTGTGCCAGTCCCTTTAGTGCTTTCTCCTGCTGTTACGGTGGTATGCTTTTGATTTGACGCCTCCCCACCTTTATGCCTATTGTTTAATGGCTCGGTTCTTGTATGCATTTGTATGGAATTCATTTATCCCAGAGAAACTGCAGAGATTTATTTGGCCAACACTGTTGGCCAATTGGGACAAAAAGGTTCAGGTTAGTGCAATATCTTATTTCAGATACTTGAATATTGGAATGTGATCCAGCTGAGAGTGGTCTGGCTCTATAAGCACTAGAGCATATCACTTTATCTAAATGTTCCAAAGAACCCCCACAAACGCAGCCCTACTGTATGTGACTCCTTTAGAGCCTGTTTTCGATTGTCTGAAATAACGGAGAATGTTTCACATTAACGTAAAACAGCTTGTTTATCTCCTTCTCCAATATGTCTTCCATAACCCTCTACGATACGTAAACGGTACTCAAACTGCGAGAACGTTCAGGTTTATTGCAAAAGCAGGAACAGATAAATGTGGAGTTTCATCAGTGTGATTAACGGAGAGAACAATAAAGGACGCAGAACCTCTAAATATGTTCTAAATATTAAAATTTGAACTTTTTAGAAAGTTAAAGCCTGTTAACAAAAACCAGTACTTGACATCCTACAAATAATTTTCATGGATCGAACCAAAGCAAACAGCAGTTTTCCAGCCCTGGTTCTCAGGACACTCTGTGCTTATTAACATTCTTCTTAGGATTTTGATTCTAAAAACCGATAAAATAAAAGTGAAGTAAAAATACTTCCATCTCACTGCAGTGTATCTGCCTTGCGCTTAAGAATATTTGACCTTAAATAGATGACACTTATTGAAATGTATTACAAAGTTTCCTGGGATGAACATTTAAACTGCAAGAGTTTAAATGCTCACCTGTACAACATACAAGTGCCACCAATAACATTAATGCTCCAGCTATGCAGATGCTTTGTCTGCACTAGGGAATATTTACTCATCTCCCTGTACTGTATGCTTGACAAATGACACAGCAGATTACCTGGATTTGTTTCAGATTTACACAGCTTATCATTTTGTGTCTCTTGAAGGCATTAATAGATTAATAGGGGCATCAAATTCATTTTCGTTTTGGTCTAAATCAAGATCATGAATGCTCTTCAAGGGCCAGTGGGGCCAGAATGTATTGATAAAACCTGTTCACATACTGTTAAAATATAAATGAATTCTTCAAATTAAATCATATTATTGAACATTTCTACAGTCTCTCAAGGATTTCAGGATATGTGTGATATATGTATATATGTATGGACTATAATCTGACACCAATTAAGACTGAGGCAGCCTTAATTGGCTGCCTCAGCCTACTATAAAAAGCTGTAAAGTACAATTAAGAAAGATTTGACAATTTTTGAGAAAAAATCTGCAATGAACTCCTGATCATGCAACAGCACAAAAAAGTGTGGGGATTTGTTGATTTTGAGTGAATTTCCATGTTTATTCTGAGGAAACTGGAGGAACTGATATAATGTGGCAGTAAACAGTTAACAACTACATTGATTTGATTGCTAACACAATATTTAAGCAAACTTAATGTTGTGGCAAGATAAGAAATATCATAAACATCATAATAATAAACATAAAGCCAGAGCTTTATGATTCAAATCAAGGACCCAGTCAAAATTCAGACCCATTAAATTGAGAATCCGGGGTGAGACTTGAAAAACGACGTTTGTAGAATCTCTTCATCTGATCCGACTGATTTTGATCTTCTTTGCAAGGAAGGATTCTGTGCATCTGTCAAAGCTTCCCGTTCCATCTAGGGCGCTGTGGGTGATCCCGCAGTCAACAAAGACACTCACAGGTGTATCCATACACCACAGCAACGAAGTGGTCTGAGCAGGAAGACTCAGACTGTTCAAAACTCTCCTTCCCAGAAAGCTGGCTTAGTAACAGGAACTAACTCTGCACAGTCTCAAATGACAAAACAGAGAAGACAGGAGGGGGAAAAAGAAGGATTAGACATAATGAAAAGAAGATGCTTCCACTAAAGCGCGCAGAAGGGAAGCGATCTTCTACTTATTATATGAAACTGATGAATAAAGACACTGACAACCACGACTGCCCGGAGTCACTTCCACTTTACGTTTCGATAGGTTTTGGCTCTGCAGTGGAGATATCGGCCTCAGTTTATGTTGCCATTACATCAATGCGATTGTGACACAAGACGAGCCGATCAGGGTCTTCTTACACAGCAAGAAGACTGAATTTATAGTAAATCAGACCCAGCGGCCTGGCAGGTGGGGAGTGATGGGATTCCAGGTCTCAATAAGTAACGCAATCCGCCTGTGCCACTTGTGTCTGTATGGACAATAAACCCACGTTCTCCTCAGCAGACAATGGGGCTCCTTGTGAGCGAGGACGGATCTTGAGGGAGAACAAGACGTCCCCGCCAACAGAAATAAAGATGGATGAGATGGAGATCTTAGTAAAAATGTGGAAGCTTTCAGACGAAAGGAGGAATAGGATCTCCGGTCCTGCGTGAGACATCCATCAGCTTAGGAGGATCCCCTTGTCTGTTGGTAAGGAGAGCAAATGCTAATATTTTGATCAGCAAGAATTAAAAGCTTTTCATGAAAGAACATCCTTTTACATCCCAAAGACAAATCTTGAGTTGAGACATTTAGAGCATCTTTAAAAACATTTCAAGTGTACTCTTGATATACCATGTCTTATGGGGAGTACAGTCGACTCTTGGCGATCTGAGGCATTCTTGTGTTTAACATTTTAACTCGTAGGAATACAAGGTAAATCATTTTACTTTTATGTATGATTCAAGCTGCTTTGTTTGACTTAAGTTACCCTTTTAAATGTATACTTATACTTTTTGCGTTTGGAGCGCTGAAGAGAAAAGTAGACAAGTATTAAGCATCAGTAGATTTACTTTTCTAGCCATGTGTGCTGCAGCCCAAGGACTTACTCAGCTGCCCAACTGGAACCAAATTTGATCAAAATAAGAAAAAAGGGATGAAAACCTGCCATACTGCTGTAACAGTTTTATAGTGAAAATTCACAGGATTATCACTGAGATTCCACTAAACGCTCTGCTGTAAAATCTGAGACGAGATCAAGATGAAAATGGAAAAAATAAGTGGTAGGAAAGTTTGTTGTGGGACATATTTGGGAGCGCGCTGGCTTCGGGACGGAAATTTTTTTGCTGAATGTTTGAGAGGTTAATGTACTGTTTAGTGGCAGCTGCAGCTGACTCGTGTTATGGAAACAAAGCGAGCAAGGCATGACTATTTCTTTTTTTTTTTTTTAACAAAAACAAAATATGACTGAAGCAGCACTATTTCTGCTACAAAATGCCAATTTTAAGCAGGCCTGAGCTGGAGACATTCTAACAAAGATTTTAGAGAAGGTGATCATTTTAATGAAACATCTGCACTTTAATTCTTTTTTTTTTCTCCTTACAACACAACACTTATACAATGAGCCATTTTTTGTTGTGAATCCGTGGAGCATTACTATAAATCTGTAAGGTTTCTGCCCCTCCACAGTCAGTTTCAGCCATGCTGAGAAAAGCTGCGTTCCCATTACAAAATGCACGTGAAACGTTGTTGATATTCCACTAAATTCAAAACGACACAATTTCACAATTGCGGTGTTTCCATTAAACAGGAAGCGCAATTAAAGTTACACGTGAATCAGTTAATTCTTGCGATAAGTTGTTAAAAAAACATGCCTCGCCACTTCCTGTCGTTTTTTTCGTCTTTCCCGCCGGTGGTAGGACTTCACCACAGAAGGTCTTACATTAATTACAGTAATACGGTTTTAGCCTTGGCATTAAGCCAGCATGGCAACTACGTCTTCAAAGCACTTAAAGACCAGGTCAGACCGATATTCACCTCATGGAGAAGACCACCCCTGCTCCTCCACACAGCACCCAGGATGATGATTTCCTTCCTTCGTTGAACAACCATGGTTGTTCAAATTGGACTGGTGAAAACCAGTCCAACCAGTCCAAAACCAGTCCAATTTTACATGCTCCAACCAGTCTGGGAACACTCATGATCTACCACAGTGGAGCACTCAGTGTTCTTGGTGCACCTCAAAAGACCTTTCCAAGATATGAAAAAGACAATCCATGTTCTAGCAGGTTATTAATATCATGGTGTTTTTTTTTTGTCTGGTTTGAAAAATTGGAATTTAAAGTCTTCGCTCTTTCAACTTTATTATCCTGAAGATTGTTTTGTCCCAACCTCGCAGCTTCCTGAGGTTTCCTCCTCGTCTAAATTGCCATCGTCAACTTAAAGCGTAATCTTGTTGGTCTGTTATGACTTGAGGTCATTTCAGTGAGGATAAAAATGTCCAACTGGCTCCTCAGAGTTGTGCTTTCCCATTAGTTCTTGTCGGGTCTAATCAAAGTCACCTATGTGAAGGCACTGAATACTGAGTTGCTGACTGCCGTGCCTAAAGAGACGTAAATATGACATCACAGCTGAACTATCACCCCTTTGTGGCATCTGTTTGAAATAAAGACACTCACCATTGCAAAACGTGCTTCGACTGAGTGATTGTTTTGATTTTCTTCCAGCAATTTCTTGGCCTCAAAGTTCACAACTGCAGCAATGAGGTAATTTTGAGTAACTTCTTCAGTTACTTCCCTTAATTTCTCATGCTATTCACATTTTTTTTTTGCTTCCAGCCCTTGGAAGGCAGCAGTCATGTACCTATTTCTTCAGTCGCTCCGTCTCCAATTACCCTCCGGCTGTCAATCCTCACATCTTCGCGCTACATTTAACACCAGTGTCTAATAACTTAAACTAACTGCAACACACTGTCCATTTCTCCACTTTGAGGGCGGCATTCAGACCTGAAATATGAAGTCGGAGCATATTTAGTGATGGAAACCACCAGAAGTGCTAAAAATACCTCTGCGAGCCTGGTAGCCACGAGGCTCCATCACACACTCATTACCACACGACCTGAGGTTGGGAGGGGAGGAGAGAAGAGGGGATGTGGTCAGGAGAGAGAGAGAGGCACTACGTGTGTGTGTGTGTGTGTGTCTGTGTGTGTGTGTGTGTCTGTGTGTGTGTGTGTCTGCGTGTGCTCGCAAAAGAGAAGACAGGCGAAAAAGTAAGGGATGTGGTAAAAAGAAGGAAAGAGAAGTGGAAAAGGAAAGAGGAAAGGAAGAGAAATGAAATGTGTGTGTGTGCGTGTGTGCGAGTGTGCATGTGCTTGTATATGCAGCATATAGAGGAACACTTTCACAACATTTAGCAACAAATTGAGGTCATTTGTGGAAAGTGAGGTCCTCTCCCCAGTTCTCACTTTTATGTGGCTCTGCTGTGATCTACTAGTTAGATTTAGAGGTTCTATGTGAGTTAAGTTCTAGGTAGGATTAGGGTTAGGAATAGATTAGTAATGATTAGCGTTAGGGTAAATGTCTGGCTTAGGCATAAATGCGGTTACTAAAATGAATGGAAGTCAATGCAAAGTCTTCAGCTTGTGTAGAAGTGGAAGAGGATGTATGTGTGTGTGTGTGTATGTGGTGTGTGTGGATCTGTGTGCTGATTCAAGAAAGGCTCTGGTCATATGCATTAGCATTATACGATATTTCCTTTGGTTTCCTGAAGTTTTTGAATAGTGGCACATTTTGCGTCTGCTGGACTATTTCTGAAACATTATGTCATTTCATTTCTGAAAAAAAAGTGGCAGTTTGTTTGTCTGGATAAATCGCCTTTTTCTCTGATCTCCCTTTTCCTCTCGCCTTTCCAGTCTTCTCTCCATCCTGCTCTCTTCCAGCCACCTTCCCCTTTTTTCCTCTCCGCGTCTCTGATTTATTCCCCCGCTTCCGTTCGTCTGTCCGTCCGTCTGTCTGTCTTGTGTTCACTGTTCCAGCTGCTTTGTCCCTGCAGGACAATCAATCCTTCTCCTCAGCCCGTACCTGGCCCTCATTCAGCATCCACACACACATGCACACACACGCGTACATGCACACACACGCGCGCGCACACACACACACACACACACACGCTCACAGTGGCCCCACATGAACAGATACGGCAGCCCAGAGCACGTATGCAGACAGAAGTAGTACAAATACTCGTGCACACATACACACATCAGGAAGTCGGAGGGGCAACCTGATCCTTCAGTCAACCTTGGAGCGAATCACTAAGATGGAAGTTCCAGGTTTGGGTCGGCAGATGAAATCTAGACTAACAAGATGATCTGTGGCTCAGCGGGCCAGGCAGCTTGGCAACATTTTGGGTCTTTATCTCAACTAAACACCAGTTACTTCGTAAAACTGCTAAATATATGACTTTTTGTTTTTAGATAAAAGCATTTTTAATGTTTTTACACCTTAATAATGTATTTCTACATTGTTATTCCCAGGGAATTAATTCTTGTTTGTCTCTCAGATTGTGTAGCACAATGTACTTCATTTATGTTTTAATTGACCAGTTGTTTTAGGGGGGAAAAAAACATTAAATTTTCTATGCTTTTTTGAAACTCAAGGTCACAATTTAGTTCTTAATCAAATCAATCAATCAAATTTTATTTGTATAGTACATTTCAGCAGCAAGGCATTTCAAAGTGCTTTAGACAACGTAAAATGGAAAAGAAAACAGAAATAGACAGATTTTGAAAAAGATTAGAGAAACATTATTAAAAGTAAAAATTAAATGTGAAAACATTTTAAAACATCTCAAACCTCGACATCATACAGGGATTCAAACCTCAGAGTTTTAGCAGAGCGACATCATACAAGGATTCTCAAACCTCAGAGTTTTTGTATCTTACAAG